>NW_026471360.1:7500-11519 GCF_026875155.1 Cherax quadricarinatus | reverse complement strand
CAAGTGCAAAGTCATGAAGATTGGTGAAGGATAAAGAAGACCGCAGACGGAGTACAGCCTAGGAGGCCAGAGACTACAAACCTCACTCAAGGAAAAAAGATCTTGGGGTGAGTATAACACCGGGCACATCTCCTGAGGCGCACATAAACCCAAAATAACTGCGGCAGCTTACGGGCGCCTAGCAAACTTAAAAACAGCATTCCGACATCTTAATAAAGAATCGTTCAGGACCCAGAACACTGTGTACGTTAGGCCCATATTGGAATATGCAGCACCAGTTTGGAACCCACACCTAGCCAAGCAAATAAGGAAACTAGAGAAAGTGCAAAAGTCTACAACTAGACTGGTCCCGGTCCCCGGGACCAGTCTAAGCCTCTAACCCTCTCCTCTACGAGGAGAGGCTTAGAGAAATCGACCTGGCGACACTGGAGGACAGGAGAGAGAAGGATGATATTATAACGACATACAAAATACTGAGAGGAACCGATAAGGTGGACAGAGAGAGGATGTTCAGAGATGGGACACAGCAACAAGGGGTCACAGTTGGAAGTTGAAACTCAGATGAATCACAGGGATGTTAGGAAGCATCTCTTCAGCCAGAGTTGTCGAGAAGTGGAATAGTCTGGGAAGTGATGTATTGGAGGCAGGATTTATACATAGCTTTAGGAAGATGTATGATAAAGTTCATGGAGCGGGAATAGTGACCCAGTAGCGACCAGCGAAGAGGCGGGGCCAGGAACCGAGTCTCGACCCCTGCAACTACAACTAGGTGAGCGCGCGCGCGCGCACACACACACACACCACACACAACACACACACACACACACACACACACACACACACACACACACACACACACACACACACACACACACACACACACACACACACACACTATACATACATTTCATTTCATTCACTTAGCATGGTACCCGCCAGATATCGTCGTATATGACTTTCTGGATATTGCAGCCAGGTAGCAGTTTATAGTAAGTGGTTACACACGCCCTGTCTCGGTCATCTGTTGTATAGTTCCTCTTTTGGCAGAGACGTGACTCTGGTAAATACCCAAGTGCGCTGCGCTAGGTACTGTATTGCCCTATTGCTGCTGCCTCAACATACATGGTCCAAGACTAAGAAACTTCCAGCAGATGTCAGAAATATTGCAGGTGCGAAGATACAAGTTTCAAGACACTGGACATCTTCCTGCAACTAGTGCTTGATCAGCCAGGTTGTGATTGTTATGTAAACCTGCGTTCTTCTAGTACAGACAACCTGGTTGACCAGGCGGTTAACAGGGAAGGTCAACAGGACTCCTGTCCTCAGTTTGGGCTCCTTTGGTAAGCGTCCTTTAAAACCCGTCACAGGTAAAGCACAAGTAAACGCGGGTACTGGTATTACTGTGTGTGCTGGTGGTACTGGTTCTGCTGTTTCTGCTGCTGCTTCTAGTAGTGTTGCTGTGCTGTTGGTTGTATCCGGTGCTGTTGCTGCTTTAGTGATGGTGGTAACGGCAACAAAGATGATAAGAGTGTTGTGGAAGTTAATGGTAGTTCTGTTGCTGTTTTGGTAGTGTTGGTGACGCTTGGTGGTGTGGCGAAGGTTAATGGTGGTGGTGGTGGTGGTGCTGCTGCTGCTGTTCTGAAGGCGGCGTCGATGATGGTGGTGGTGTTACGGTGCGTCACATTAGCATGTGAATACTGTCCACGAGTGTGGGTGACGTAGCAATAGCCGTGTGGACCATAACTCAGTATTAACACAATTTGCTCTGGCCTCAGCATCTTCTCTCAAGCATCTCCAGCACTTACGATTTATGTGCGTGTGCTCGAGCTCATTTGTCTTGTTGAGTGTAGAACTACAGCTCCTGGACTTACCTGTTAACTAATCAGGTATTCCCTCACGTAGGGAGATTTTATAGCAGTCAAAAAGTGTGTGTTGTGTTTATCGTTGAAATTCCTTGCGATTCCTTGAGATGTTCCTTCGCATCTGAATAATGTATAATTTAGGTAAACTAAATTTTATATTATTTTTTGGGCTCTATCTACCTGGTCATGATTCCGAGGATGATCGCCCCCGTGGCCCGGTCTCAGAGCTGGCTTACTTATTTTTTTAACATCCAGTATTGCTGTTCTCTGGTTGTCTTTATTGCTGCCAAATACACTTGTCTTTAACAACCATTGTTGCTGTTCTGTGGCCTTCATTGCTGCCAGATACTCTTCTCCTCAACCAGTGGTGCTGCTCTGTGGTCTTCATTGATGCTGTCAAACACACTTGTCCTCAACAACCAGTGGTCCTATTCTCTTGCCTTTATAATCTTTTTGTTATACATCTTTCTTTGTTTTCTTCTATTTTCTTTGCATATGTAAAACTGCCACGACTGTGTTATGATAGTAATCTTGACAAAGTCTGTAGACCTCTGACAATATGGTGTTGTCAGCTCTTGCTATGTCCAGTGTTCCATGGTGAAAAGTGTTACTTACGTCTTGATTTATTTTTTTTCTCTTCTCTCTCTCTCTCTCTCTCTCTCTCTCTCTCTCTACCATTACCATCAATTGAGTTTCTGTAATTGCTCCTTTGTCGGGGTTCCTTCCCTTCACTTTCTCTTTTAATGTACCTATTTAGTGATATTATCTTACGTATAGGCTCCTTATGGGGTTACCTGAATATGATTTCCAGTATTTTCCTCTTCATGACCTGGTCCCAGTCTAGCAGTCATGTCAGCAATCGAGCAGTAAGGTTTTTGGTGCTTAGTGCAGGTAGTTGGGAGAAAGCACCGCAACTTGGCTGTTGACAAACTTCTGAAATATGCCAGGTTCTTTCTTAAAGGCAGTTCAAGGTACATAAGTAATTCTCTCTATTTTTAACTGCAGGGTATTAAAAAGGCTTGGACCCTCTAGCTTGCGACTTGTTAGTGTACTTTACTGCATGCCTGTTTTTCGTTGGGAATATTTTACATAGTTTTTTCCCTGCCTCCAGCTCTGGAACAGTAATATCAGTGTTGCAGATCGGGGAAATAATCCCTCCAGGTGGGGTTTAGAATGAAGTTTATAAAAGGTGGCTAGAAGTTTGTTATTTTACCGGGAAGCGCTATGCCCTTAGGGATCGATACAGTGCCTCTGAAATGAGATTTTAATGAGAACTGATGTCAGGGAGTGCATACCCGTATATATTACCCAGACAAAGACAATAACAGTATACTGTGTACAGTGCAAACAGTTCTCAGCTCTTCAGCGTATCTACCAACAGTCACAAAATACCCAGAACTCAGCATGCAAGATGGCTGCTCCTCGAGTTTTGGCTATGAGTTAAGATATTGGATAGGTTGGGTTAATAGCTGTTTGGTAGATTTCTAGGACGGCATTGCTAGATTTGAGAGAGGACGGGGGTAGCAAGTGTACTGTTGTGGGGTTGGTATATGAGAGGTCAATTAAACGTTTAATGGTGGGAGCTAAGTTGATTTAAGGAAAAGAATGAAGATTGATGGGCCGTAGGAGCTTGATTATGTATTTTCTAACTTCGTCACCTTTATCTCTTCCTCTTTTATAAAGTACATCGTCCTCTCCTCGACTTCCAGGATGGAGGGAGAGGTGCAGGTCGATCCTCCTGGCTCCATTCTCTTCATGTCTCCCTCTGTGTCCTGTCCTCTCGCGTTCCTGGCGTCTAGTCTTCCATTCTCTCCAGTTTTTTTCCTCTCCTCTGGTATGCCTTTGATCTGACGTCAGGACTTCTGTCCTCCTATATATACTGGGACGAGTTTCAACAAATTTTTCTTTTTACTCTTACACCCCTGCCTGAGACCAGGCTTCTTAAGTGACAGCTCTATCAACTAAAGTGTTGCAACCTGATGTAATTATCACCGTCTGACTGACCAGGCAGCGCCTGCAGAAGCCTAGTTGTCTCCCTGAGGTTGGTCTTTCAGGTTCATATCTCCTACTTAATCTCTTATTGTTACCCGGCCTAACCTTTACTAATCTTTTGTTTGTTTCCTTACTAGTATTACATTTTCCTTTTTTTTATTTACC
>NW_026471360.1:0-2500 GCF_026875155.1 Cherax quadricarinatus | reverse complement strand
CCAAGGGAAATAGAAATAATAGGAAGACCAAAGCGAGTTCTTGGTTTACCCCAAGGTGTAGGGAGGCAAAAACTAAGCGCACCAGAGAATGGAAAAGGTACAGGAGGCAAAGGAACCAGGAAAATAAGGAGATTAGTAGAAGAGCCAGAAACGAGTATGCACAGATAAGGAGGGAGGCCCAGCGACAGTACGAAAACGACATAGCATCGAAAGTCAAGTCTGACCCGAAACCGCTGTATAGCCACATTAGGAGGAAGACAACAGTCAAAGACCAGGTGATCAGGCTGAGGAAAGAAGGTGAGGAACTCACAAGAAATGATCAAGAAGTATGAGAGGAGCTCAACATGAGATTTAAGTAAGTATTTACAGTAGAGACAGGAAGGCCTCTGGGGGGACAGAACAGAGGGGGACACCAGCAAGGAATATACCAACAAGTGTTGGATGACATACATACAAATGAGGAGGAGGTCAAGAAGATGCTAAGTGACATCGATACCTCAAAGGCAATGGGACTGGACAACATCTCCCCGTGGGTCCTTTGAGAGGGAGTGGATATGCTGTGTGTGCCACTTACCACAATCTTCAACACATCCTTGGAAACTGGGCAACTACCTGAGGTATGGAAGACGGCAAATGTAGTTCCCATTTTTATAAGAGACAGAAAAGAGGCACTAAACTATAGACCTGTGTCACTGATGTGTGTAGTATGCAAAGTTATGGAGAAGATTATCAGGAGGAGAGTGGTGGAGCACCTGGAACGGAACAAGAGTATAAATGCCAACCAGCACGGATTCATGGAAGGCAAATCCTGTGTCACAAACCTTCTGGAGTTTTATGATAAAGTAACAGAAGTAAGACACGAGAGAGAGGGGTGGGTTGATTGCATCTTCTTAGACTGCAAGAAGGCCTTTGATACAGTTCATCACAAGAGGTTAGTGCAGAAGGTAGAGGATCAGGCGCATGTAACAGGAAGGGCACTGCAATGGTTCGGAGAATACCTGACAGGAAGGCAACAACGAGTCTTGGTACGTGATGAGGTATCACAGGTAGACCAGTGCTATTTTTGGTATATGTGAAGGACATGATGGAAGGGTTAGACTAAGAAGTGTCCCTGTTCGCAGTTGATGTGAAGTTAATGAGGAGAATTAATCGATGGGATCAGGCGGCTTCAAGGAGAGGGCAGATGGAATCTGTCCAGCAACTGGTTCTCGAATTTAACCCCGCCAAAAGCAAAGTCATGAGATCGGGGTAGGGGACAGAAGCCGCGGAGGAGATTTAAACTAGGTGGCCAAAGACGCAAACCTCGTCAAAAGGGGAAAGTTTTGGATGGGGTATAACACCGAGATGTCTCCCAAAGCACCATCAACCAGATAACTGCTGCGCATATGGGCGCCCGGCAAACCTGAAACAGGTTTCCCATACCTTAGCAAGAATCGTTAAGACACTGTACACCGTGTACGTCAGGCCCATACTGGGTTCAGACGTGTTTGGGAAACCCGCACTTTTATCAAGCCCGTCAAGAAACTAGAGAAAGTGCAAAGGTTTTTCGAAAGGTTAGTTCCCGAGTAAAGGGGAATGTCCCATGAAGAAAGGGTTTAAAGGAAATTGGCCCGACGGGGCGCTGGAGGAAGGGGGTCAAGGGAGACTGATAACGACATATAAAATCCCGGCGGAATAGACAAATGGACAAAGACGGGGAAATTCCCGAGATGGGACAAGACCAAGGGGGGTCACAATTGGAGTTGAAGATGATGAGTCAAAGGGAGTTAGGAAGTATTTCTTCAGTCATAGAGTAGTCAAGGGGTGGGGAAAAGCCTAGAAAGGCGGTGGGGGGGAACCAAACATAGTTTTAAGGCGGGTATGATGAGCTCATGGGCAGGGGAGAGAATACCTAATGAATCGCGAAAGGGGGGGGCCGGAGCTATGACTGACCCCCGCAACACAAATAGGTGAGTACACACCAGGCAGAACTACAAAGGAAATTTGGGCAGGTGCAGGCCTGGTTTTAGCAAAGGCCCCGGAATTCAACCCCTAAGTGGAAGTTAGGGGATGGGAAGGGCAAAAAAGAGCGGGGAGTACATTAGGGGGGCCAGAGACTACAAAACCCCATCAGGAAAAAAAAATCTTGGGGGGGGTATAACCCCAGCACTTCGAGGCGCATATAAACCAAAAAAAACTGCTGCAACATATGGGGCTAGCAAAAACCCAAGAAAAAGCATTTTGACTCTTAAAAAGGAAACGTTTGGGCCTGTACATATGTACGTAGGCCTATTTGGGGGAAGCGGCACCAGTTGGGGAACCCACATCTACCAAGCACGTAAAAAAAAATAGAAAAAATGCAAAGTTTTCAACAAGACTGTCCCCGAGCTAAAGGGGATGTCCTACGAGGAGAGGTTAAGGGAAAACGACTTGACGACACTGGAGGACAGGAGACGTAGGGGGGGGGACAGATAACGACATATAAAATAGAGAAGAAATTGACAAGGTGGAAAGGGGGAAC
>NW_026471359.1:0-10952 GCF_026875155.1 Cherax quadricarinatus | reverse complement strand
CAAAATCGCCGACCTGGTCAGGTTGTACAAGAAACCCCAATCAACCATCGCACTATTGTGGGCACCAAAAGGCAACAAAAAACTTTTTCCTTGCCAAGGTTTTAACGTTTTTTCGGAACAAAGATCGAAAGTGAGGGAAATTTGAGAACTCTTTTTGGGTGTGGATAAAAAAAACAGCAAGCAAAAGCGTCTCCCCAAGAGATCTAACAAAAGGCAGGAAGTTCCCATGAGGTTTTAAATTAAAAAAATGCCTCAACTATGCGAGTGAGTAAACTTAAGGCCAGAAAAAAGGTTGGTTTGGAGATTTAAAACGAGGGCATACATATTGATAAGGCAGGGTGAGGCGCCATTTCGGGACCAAAAAAAAGCGGCTGAAAAATATTTGCATGATTAAAGGGAGTAATAGAGACTGAAGGACTAAAACCCTGCAAGTTTTTTAATTTGTGATAAAACGGGCCCTTT
The DNA here is from genome assembly GCF_026875155.1 of Cherax quadricarinatus. Classification (NCBI taxonomy): domain Eukaryota; kingdom Metazoa; phylum Arthropoda; class Malacostraca; order Decapoda; family Parastacidae; genus Cherax; species Cherax quadricarinatus. The sequence goes on along the minus strand of NW_026471359.1, from coordinate 10,490 downwards.
TGGGGAAAAAATCCCAAGCGGGACCTACATTACCGGGAGAAAAGCACCCCGGGAATAACCATGAAAGACAGCTTACTTTGTTGATGTTTCCAATGCAACTGGGTGAAAGTTAACCTTTATTAGGTATCACCTGAAACCCCAGAGCGTTCAGGAAAAAGAATGTCCTCAGGAAAAATTGTGTTCTGGGGAGGGCAAACGTAAGGCATGGTCACGGGGGACTTTTCTATGACAGTTACACCATGCTTTTTCCCCCAAATGTAAAAAGTTTTTCCCAACTGAAAAGAAATTAAATTTTAAGGGTCCTCCTGGTTTAGAAAATCCCCCGGGACCTACAACGGGCAGGCACTTTATGGGAATGAAATTCATTAACACAAGTTTTTGCCTCCTAATACCACCCCCTGCAGCCCAGGGACAGCAGGTTTTTCAAACTTCAAAAAAGTACACAAAAGCTCTGTTTGAAAGGTGCTTGTTGCCCCTCAAAAACCAACGACTCTAAAGAGTTTTTTGGAAAAAGCCCCTTTTAATTTTAATAAAAATTGTTAAACCTTAAAGGGTTAAGGGCCCTTGGGGGATTTTTACTAAGGGACCCCCCTTAAACCCCCTTTGGAAAAACTGTCTAGAAAAAAAAAGGGGGAATTTTGAAGGGGTTTTTTTTTTGGAGGGGCAAAACCCTTTTGGGGAAAATTTTTAAAGTAAATTTCCAGTGGAAAATTGGGGGAAAGTTTGGGGTTTTTTAAAAGGTTTTAATGGGAAAAATTTAAAAAAAAGTTTGGGGGGGCAAAAAAAGAATTTTCCCTGTTTTAAGCCGTTAATCAATTTTTTCCCAGACAAACCAAAAAATAAAAGGGAAACTGTTAAGGGGAAAAGGAAATTGAAGAAAGGGTATAAAAAGGGAATTTAAGGGAAATTTTTGCAAAAGTGTTGAAGTGCAAATTTTTTTTAAATTTGGAAAAATAAAAGCCCTCAAAAAAGAACATTTATTTGAAAAGGGTTTTAAAAACCCTTTTAAAACTTAACAATGTTTTTTGCCCATTTAAAAAGGGAAAGGTAAAAATAAAAACCCGGGGTTACACCCCAAATGGCAGATTTATTAAAAAAAGAAATTTTTTTTTCCTTTTTTGACTTAAAGCGGGTTTTTTCCTTTTGGCATTAAAAACCCCACCTTTTGAGGGGCCCCCGGGCCCCCCCCAAAACTGATTAGGGGCCGGCCAAAATTAAAAAAAAAAAAAAAAAATTTCCCCCTTAAGGGGAAAAGAAGGGGGAATAACCCCCCGAAAAAGACACCAAAAGTTTGGGAAATTTTTAAAAATTTTAACAATTTCTCCCCCCCCCCCCAAATTAATCTCCCGATTTTAAAATGGCATTTTGCCCATTTAGTTTTGGGAAAATTTCACTTGGAAAATTATTTTTTTCAAACAAAAAAGCTTGCAGGAATTAATTTTTTCTTTTTTCAATGGGGGAAAAAAATTCTTTTATGAAATTTCCCTTTTAACCAAATTTCCCCTTTAAAGGAATAAAAGAATTTTGGGGGCCCAATTTACACAAATTTAAAAAAATTCCAATTTCCGAATGGGGTTTTTAAAAATTTTTAAACAAAAAACTTCCCTTTGTTATTTTTAATTATTTTGTACTGTATAAAAAGTATCCCACGTAGTGAACGGGTTTTTGAAAATTTTAAACATCGCATACAATATCTATGTTACTGTTATTTTTTTTATTACCATTTCCGTTCCCCCCAAGGCAGGTGGCCCGAAAAAAAAAACTTTCATAAAATTCCCCTCCTTTCACTGTCTTGCCAAAGGTGCTTTACAACTACATTTTTTTAAACTGCAACTTTAGCACCCCCCCCCTCAGAGTGCAGGAAACTGAAAATTTCCCATCTCCAAAACTCAAGCCGGCCTGCCGGTTTCCCTGAACCCCTTTCAAAAAAGAAACTTTGCTCCACCCAACAGCACGTAAAGGGTATTAAAAACCTTTTGCCCCTCCTTTCCTCCTATCAAACAGCTCATGAAATGCCTCCCTGGAAGCCCAACCCCCGCACAAAAAAACCTCCTTTACCCCCCCCCTTTCCAAACCCTTTTCCTAGGCCGACCCCACCCCCCCTTTCCCTTTTCACTACAGACTGATACCCCTTTTGAAGTCATTCTTTTTCGCCCCCATTCCCTAAAATGTCCGAACCACCTCAACAACCCTTCCTCACCCCTCGGGCAACAGTTTGGAAATCCCCGCACCCCTCCTAACTTCCAAACTAAAATTCTCTCTTTAAAAATTTTCACACCACACTTTGCCCCCGAAAATACACTCCACTGCCTCCACCCTTTCTCCTCGCTGCAAACTTTCCCCCCCCCCCAACCTTTCAACCCATAAAAGAGTTTTGGAAAAAACAAAATCTCTTTACATTCCCCTTTTTGCCCCCAAAGGGCCCAAATTTTCTTTGCTCCACAGACCCTAAGGCACCACCCCACTTTTTTTCCCTCACAATTCTATGATTAAACCCCCTTTTTCCCATAGACCCATCTGCTGAAAACTCCATTTCCCAAATTTCAAAAATATTTTTCACCTCCCCCAAAACCCTCTCCCCTCCAATCGATATCCAACCTTTTCATCCCCTAACCCTTTTTTTTACCCCAAATAACCTTAATTTTTTCCCCTGTTTTCCCCTTTTAAATTTTCTTCTTTTGCACACCCTCCCAAATTCTCCCCCAATCTCTGCAATTTCCTTCAAAATCTCCCAAACACAGTGTCATCAGCAAAGAGAAACGTGAAAAACCCCCCACTTTGTGTTGATTTTTTATCTTTAACCCCAAACCCTCTTGCCAAAAACCCTTTTCTTTACTTCCTTAAAACCCCCAAACTATAAAAAAAATTAAACAACCACGGTGACATCACCCATCCTTGTCAAGGCCTACTTTTACGGGAAAAAATTTCCCCCTTTTTTTCCTTTCATACTCTAATTTGGGGGAAGCCTCACTATCCTCGTAAAAACTTTTTCACTGCTTTCAGAACCCCTACCTCCAAACACCAACATTTTGCAACTCTGCCACATTGCCCCCCTACCACCCCTGCCCATACCCCTTTTTCCCAAAATCCATAAATGCCACAAAGACCTTTTGGGGCCTTTACTAAATACTGTTCATTTAAATTTTTCACAAAAACACCGGGTCCACACACCCCCGGTTAACCTTTCCTAAACCTCCTTGTTCATCTGTACCCTTTATTCCCCGGGCTTACTTTTAAATTCTTTCAATTAAACAAAAACCTTTAAAACTTTACCGGGAATACTCACAGACTTATCCCCCTAAAAATTTTTTGCACTCCCCTTTTAATCCCCTTTGCCTTTAAAAAAAAAGGGAAACTATGCTTTCTCTCTGCCAATCCCTGGGTTTACCTTACCCTTTTCCCATACTTTTAAATTAAATAATTGCACCAACCACCCCAAAAACCCATTCCCCCCTTTTTTTAAAACATTTCAATCTTTTTTTATCCCATAAACCCCGGGCCCCTTACCCCCCTTTCTTTTTACCTATTTCCCCCCACGAACTTCCCCCAAAATCACAATTTGGCTCTTCCTCACTCCTACAAGATTTAATTCCCCCCTTGCCCATAACGAAATACAGTTTCCCCCACTTCATCAACATTTAACAATTCCTCAAAAAAAACCCCCATTTTCCCAATACCTCCCCCCTCCCTTTTTAATAACTCTCCTTTTCCTTTTTTTAAACCCTGAAAAACCCAAATTTTTTTCTCTGGGTTTCCTTTAAACTTGTTAATCCCCCCAAAAACTTTTTTTTATTCAACAAAATTTGTGAAAAAACATCTCACCCACTCTCTCATTTCCTCTTTTTTTACATTGTTTTTCACCCAAACCCTCTCGAACCTCTTTCTTTTTCTCCATATACTTTTCCCCTCCTTGCATCACTTCATTTTGAAAAAATTTCCCTCATATCTAACTTTTTTTTTCCCTTACTACCTCTTTAATAAACATTCCACCAAATGCTCCTCTTCCCCCTGCCCCCCCTTTTCCTGAAACCCACAAATTTCCCTGTTTTGGAAATACTCTAACACTACTTTTTAAAAACCAAACCCCATCCCTCTTCAAACCCCTTTGGGCCCAAAGCTCCCATTACCCCATCTATCCTCCAATAGCGGTTTATATCTTCCCAAAACTGCCTCCCTTTAGTTTTAAACCTTCACCTCTCTTTTTCCCTGATGCTTCTTTTTCCCCCTTTTTTGAAATCCCATCAACCTTTTACTCTCATTTAAACTACAACTAGAAATTGATCGAATATCTGTGCCCCTCTAAAAACATGTAAAAATCCTAAAAGTCAAACCCCCAACATTTTTTTTTATCTACCAATACATAACCCCCAACAAACACGTCATTTCACCCCTACATCATATCTTGTATTTTTTATTTATCCCTTTTTCTTAAAATATGTATTACCTATAACTAAACCCCTTTCTATACAAATTCAATAAAAGGGCTCCCTTAAATCATTTACACCTGGAAACCCCAAAATTTAAACCCCCACCACACCCTCTCTAAAATTTTCCTCCTCTTTAGTTTCAGGTCCCCTACCAAAATTTAAACCTTCACTTGGTTCAAAGGCCCAAATACTTATTTAAACCCTCTCCCAAAATCTCTCTCCTCCTCTGCTTTCCTCTCTTCTCCAGGGCATACAACGCTTATTATACCCCCCTTTTTCCGCATCCAAACCCTTTTCTTTAATCCCCATAAATTTTTTGAATTTACACAATTTATATCTCTTTTTTCTCCTTCCATAACTGATCATTTTAAAAATTTCTGGGTACCCCTTCCTTTGCCTAACTCCCCCCAGATACCCAATTTTTAAACCCATTTATTACCCCCCCCCTGAAAAAAATTTTCCTACCCCCTTCAGCTTTGTTTCGCTTAGGGGCCCAAAAACATCCAACTTTCCCTTTTCCCTTCATAAAAACAGCAAACATCTGTTTTTTTGTCAACCGCACTAAAACCACGCAAAAAATTTAAACTTTCCCCGGTTTTTTTAAAGTTTTTTTCTTCCCCTTTTCTTTTTTTAGTAAATGTTTTACAGGAGAAGGGGTTTCTAGCCCCCTTGCTTTTCCCCCATTTTTTGTCGCCTCATTTCGACAAACCCGGCTTAAAGGAGGAAAGATTCTTTTTCCCCCTTCCCCCTGGGCAATAGAAGAAAAAAAGAAGAACAAGAGCTATTTTGAAAAAGGGGAAAAAAACCAAATGTATTTTAAAAAAATATGCATGTGCGTGTTTTGTGAAGTGTGACCCCAAAATGAAAATAGGAGAGCAAGATAACCCCGTTATCTAGCGTGTTTATCTTTAAAGTAATTTTCCCACACAGTGAATTGGGGGAATATCACTGGTAGGTTTATCCCCGCCCGAATGGGAGTATAACCTAACCCTTTAATAAAGAAAAAAAAATCCGGAACATGTGTAAAAACTTTTCCGGGTGGGTGGGCCAAAGGGGGGTGGGTGGGGGTGGTGGGTTGGGGGGGGGTGGTGGGGGGGTGGGGGGGGGTGGGTGCTGGCCGGGGGGGTGGGTGGGTGGCCTTTTTGGGTGCTGGGTGGGTTGGGGGTGGTCCGGTTTGGGTTTGGTTGGGTGGTTTTTGGCTACTGAATGTGGCGTCCTTTTTTTTCTGTATTTCCTCTCCCCTCTCTCTCCTCTCCACAGGTACAAACCAATTTTTTCATACATAGTATAAAATACCTAAGATAACCCCAAAAAAAACCAACAAAGTTTTTTATACAGTGGATTTTGGGGCTCCAGTGCCCCAAATTAATAATAATATTAAAAATAATTTTTTTTTTATTACAATAATACATAAGTACTACTAATAATAATCATGGACCCCTTTAAACCCAAAAGGCAAACGTCTAAATTTTAAAACTGATAGCAAAAACATTTTAACGCAAAAATTTTGGCCTCGATTTGTGCAAAAAAAACCCACCAACACATTCATTCCGTCTGAGACGCTCCACTTGTTTCCAGTGTTTTTTCAAGGGCCCCCAGCCACCCGGTCCCCCTCCAAACATAAAAATCGGGAAAATTTTTATATTAACACAGCGTTTTTTAAATGTTCAAACCCGCAAAATAAGTTTACCCCTGGGGGGCCCAAAAAAGCTTCTAGTGCCAACCCTACAGCCCAAAAGGGGGAGAAATTTCATTGGGTAGAAGAAAGAGTCATTTTCTAAGTATTTAATGGAATTTTTGTCTCCGGCCTTTGGGCCTTTTTTTCACACAACCCCAATCAAAACCCCCGCTTTTTTTTTGTGGCCAAGGAAACGGCAATCAAGGAACCTTTTTCTTGGGCCCAAAAGGGGCAACTATGTTTTTGAAACTGAGATGCAATGATAGAAGTGTTGAGAGACTGTTACTGGTGTGGATAAACGAAAAAAGATAGCAATGATAGCCCCTCCAAGCGATCATATGGAAAAATCTAGGAAATTTCATGAGGGTTTTTAAATTTAAAAAATCCTTCAACAGGGTTTAAAATAAGGAATTTAAAGGCCCCAAAAAATTTGGGTTTGGGGGAGATTTAAGAAACGTAGTGGGGGAAAATATTGGGGATAAGGGATGGGGAGGGGCCAGTTTGGACCAAAAAAAGGGGGACTAAAAAAATTGGCAGGAATTCCAAAGGGGTACATAGACATGAAAAACTGAAACCCCGAACAAGTGTTTAATTGTGACACTGAACAAAGTTGTGAAAAACCCTTTAGGAATGGGCATAAAGGAAAGGGAGGTACAGGCCTCTAATTTGGGCAGATATGTTTTTGTGACAGAGGGCCAGTGACCTCAAGCTGGTCTAATGGGATTAAAAAAAGAAAGAAAATAACCCCAGAAAAGGGCTTGACACCCCCAAGTCCTAAAGGAAGGGGGTTCCCCTTCTAAAAAACTAGCCCCCATCCACAGTTTTCCCCTCCTCCCCCCCATCAATCATCACCAATCTTTTTTTAAAGGGGAAGAGTCAAAGTAATTGTACATGTCCCTTTTTCAGTTTTTTGTGTATTAAAATTAATATTTTCATGTGGGAAATTTTTTTTTTTCAATACTTTTGGGGATCTTGCCGGATTTAAATTTTATTTTTCCCTTAAATTTTTTAAGGGAAAAATTAAAATTGACTAATGATAATTTCGATTAACGATGAGCTCTCAGGAAACGGATTAATATCGTTGGTCGAGGGTCCACTGTATTATTAAACTATAATATAACAATCATGTCCACTCTTTACTTACCTTAAAATATCTGTAGTCTTAATGTAGAGTGAGAGGTGAGTAAACAAGATTAAATGAGAGAGAATTGAGAGGGTGGGAAGGTTGGCGATTATGTAAACAAACGTTGTTGTTGTTGCCAGCCTGGACACGAATGGTTTCTGTCACTCTGTCAAAAGCCGACCAGAAAAACATCTCATATTTGTTAATTTTATATGTTTATATGTTATGTAGCATGTTTATTATAAAATTTTTTAAAAAAAAAAAAATCATAGATGAATTAAGCCAAATGTCTATATTAACATCTTATACACATTTAATGCGCCTCAGTGTTTATTATTATGTTATTATCATTATTAATATGGCATCTTCAAGACCAATACTCTTAATGAGTGGCTCTGAGACAGACAAGCAGACAGAAAGACAGACACAGGTAAAACAAAGACAGACACACAGGTAACAGGAAGAAAACCCCAAGGTAGACAGAAAGACAGACACACAAGTAGACAGAAAAAACAACACACAAGTAGACAGAAAGACAGACACACAAGTAGACAGAAAGACAGACACACAGGTAGACAGACAGACACACAGGTAGACATAAAGACAGACTTCATCTTAGGGGCCATGGTGAAATTTACTGTCCAGTTAGTACAGTTTAATACAGTATGATGTTTGCTGATAGGGCGGGGTTACTCAAAGTGATGCTGCTGCATGACGCATTGCTGCCACGAGTATTGTCAAATATTGAACAGCGGTGTGCATCACCCGGGCCCATGCCCAGCTGCCAGATGCACGGTCGTAAGTCGAGTGGATGTATGTCGAGCGGGTCGAAATTTCGATGGTAGGTGTACTTGTAGTAAATAAAGTATATATTAATACAGGTCTGCCTCACAAATCTGGCATCATTGGGCCCTGTAGTGTGCTGCATCACTGAGTTTGCTGGATTACAGAGTGGTTAGATTAGAATACATTTAATAAAATTAACCAACTTGACTTACACAAGAAACTTCATTGAACATGGCAAAAATCGAACATTTCCCCCAAACTTTTGAGCTCAATTTCAAGATACTTTTCGTCGTGAAACCAATCAAAATCCTATCTATTTATGTAATATATCTTCAATTCTTCTAGGAACAGTAGGCTGGTAAAACAGCAACCACCCAGGGAGGGTACTACCGTTCTGCCAAGTGAGTGTAAAACGAAAGGGCCTGTACAGTGGAACCTCTACTTTGCGAGCGTGTCCACGTGCAAATTTTTCCAAATTTACGAGCAGTCGAAGGGGTCAATTTTTTGCTTCCATACCGAGCAAAATTTCCCCCAAGCAGCAGACCCTCAAGGCAGGTTCCTTGAAAACTGGTGGGGGGCTCTTTGCTCTTGATCTCAGGAATTGTATCTCATTTTTTTGTTTGACTATCTTATTGAAACGGGGCAACGTATGATGGAAAGATGCTTCTTAACGACACCAAAAATGAAAGAAATCTAAGCATAAATAATGGAGTTTCACTTCTCAGCAATTAGCCACCCCTTTGCAGTAATTTCGAATGTTTTTTATGGCTGTATTCTTGTTTTTGTGGTCTCATTTGATGGAATGGAGATAAAATTACAGAAATAGATATGATTTTAATTGCTTTCACGACAAAAAGTACCTTGGAAAAAGAGCTCAACCTAGGAGAAAAAGGTCTATTGTTTGGCTGTTTCAGAGTAAACAAATGAAAGTCACTGTCCATTCCAATATGCAGTCTGAATGGGTTGACATTATTTAAAACAATTATTGCAATAAGGAATAACAGTGAAATCTAAATTTTTGGTTTGAAAAAAAAAAAAATAATAATATAAATAATAATGTACTACATATAAAATTATAATAACGCTTCAAAAAAGGGTGTCACTAGTGTTTACCACAACAAAGAGATACGGTTGTGGCCGCCTCACCTTTTAAATAATGACATATTTTATTCCTTCAAAGTATATATCATGTTTCTATGTTATTTATATTGTTTGATATGTCATATTAGAGAACTGTGATATTTAAATAAGCCGTATAGTGATATTATCGAAATTAATTCATGAAGTATTTTGCCCGGTCTCCAGAAAAACTCTCGTCCACCGCCGACACTGCCCATACCACTACATGAAAATATTTTATTTATTTTAGAGTAATTTTATCAGGTTTCTATGTTATTTATATTGTTTATGTCATATTAGATGAAGTGAGATAGATAAAAAAAGCCGCAAGTTGATATTAGCGAAATTATTTAAGTACAGAATTCCACTGGAACGGATTAATTGCAAATTTTTATTTTAATTTAAATGAGGAAAATTGACTCTGCAAACGAGCAAATCCAGTTGCGAGCAAGGTCATGGAATGGATTAAACCCCGCAAGCAGAGTTTCCACTGTAATTGTTTTACACGATGGTAGGATTGCCCGGTGTCCCCTTTTTCTGTCTCATGAAAATGCAAGGTTTCAGGTACGTCTTGCTACTTCTACTTACACTTAGGTCACACTACCCACACATGTACAAACATATAATACCCTACAAACCCCCCTGAGTTTTCTTTTATTTTCTTTCTATTCTTGTTCTTGTTTATGTCCTCTTATCTCCACGAGGAAGTGGAACAGAATTCTTCCTCCCTTTAACCCTGCGTGTCGTAAGAGGCGACTAAAATGCCGGGAGCAAGGGGCTAGTAACCCTTTCTCCTATATATATTACTAAATGTAAAAGGAGAAACTTTCATTTTTCCTTTTGGGCCACCCCACCTCGGGGGATACGGCCGGTGTGTTTGAAAAGAAAAAATCTTCAATTCTATCAAATGAGACCAAAAAAACGAGAATACAGCCATAAAAATATACGAAAATAAAAGTGGACTCTTGACTAACGGCTGCTTGCTAATGCCAAAATCAGCTAATGGCTCTCTTTGGCGTAAAATATTGGCCGGCCAATGCCGAAAAACTTGGTTAAGGGCTTTCATCTTGGGAAAACCCTCTACACGGCCTGAAAAGGGCCCCCCGGGCCCCTCCAAGACTCTGTGTACAGCCGTGTGCCATTGTTTACAAGCCGTTGCGGTTGATTCCACACGTACATGCGATATATTTTGTATTATTTCCATTGTTTTTTTGTGCTTTTAACTGCTAAATAAAACTGCTATGGGCCCCAAGAAAGCTTCTAGTGACAACCCTGTGTAAAAAGAGTGAGGTGTACTATCGAAATTTAAAAAAAAAAAGTAGAAAAGTACGAAATGGGGTGGACTCAAATTGGAAAG
>NW_026471358.1:0-12184 GCF_026875155.1 Cherax quadricarinatus | reverse complement strand
AACCCCCCAGGGTCATGTTGCTGAACCAGGTAGCTGTTCGCACCAGGGTCAGTTTTTTGCTGCCCCCCATGGTCAGCTGTTGCTGCACCATGGTCAGCTGTTGCTGCACCATGGTCAGCTGCTGCTGCACCATGGTCAGCTGCTGCTGCACCATGGTCAGCTGCTGCTGCACCATGGTCAGCTGCTGCTGCACCATGGTCAGCTGCTGCTGCACCATGGTCAGCTGCTGCTGCACCATGGTCAGCTGCTGCTGCACCATGGTCAGCTGCTGCTGCACCATGGTCAGCTGCTGCTGCACCACAGTCAGCTGTATTACTCGAAGATGTGGAGAGAGTGTTGTTGGTGTGGCTTAACGTGAAACAATTACCGAGAAACGATTAACCCCGGAGGGTTTGCCCCCCAGGATATCCCAAGAAAGTCGGTGCATCATCGAGGACTGTCTAACTTATTTCCATTGTGGTCCTTAATCTTGTCCCCCAGGATGCGACCCACAACAGTCAACTAACACCCAGGTGAACAGGAAAAAATGCCTGGAACTATTGCTCATATTGTTGAGGTTAGTGGGGAGGATGTGGAAGAGTTGGTGGAGGAGGACAGTGAAGAACTAACCACTGATGAGCTGCTAGATCATTTTCAACAGCAAGAGGCCAGACCTGAGGAAACTGCTCCAGAAGAGGGGGGAGAGAAATTGAGGAAGTTGCCTACTTCAAAGATTAAGGATATGTGTGCAATGTGGCTTAAAGTGCAAACCTTTATGGATGAAAATCACCCTCACACAGCTATTGCAAGCCGTGCTGGTGACTATTACACTGACAATGTCGTGAAACTTTAGGAAAGTCATAAAGGAATGAGAGGTACAGGCCTCTCTGGACAGATATATTGTGCGACAGAGGTCCAGTGACTCTCAAGCTGGTCCTAGTGGCATTAAAAGAAGAAAGGAAGTAACCCCGGAAAAGGATTTGACACCTCAAGTCCTAATGGAAGGAGATTCCCCTTCTAAACACTAAGACCATCCACACTCTCCCCTCCTCCCATCCCATCAGTCATCACCAGATCTTCAATAAAGGTAAGTGTCATGTAACTGTGCATGTCTTCTTCAGTTTGTGTGTATTAAAATTAATATTTCATGTGGTATATTTTTTTTTTCATACTTTTGGGTGTCATGCACGGATTAATTTGATTTCCATTATTTCTTACGTGGAAAATTAATTCGCCTAACGATAATTTCGCATAACATTGAGCTCTCAGGAACGGATTAATAGCGCTATGCGAGGGTCCACTGTACAAGAAACAGCAGATTTACGGACTTCAACTACCCAATAAAGTGGTCAGAAATTGGAAATTTGGAAAATTTCATGCAAATTAAAAAAGATGCCAATTTCAAAATAGGGTCCAGAATAAACAATGTAGACATTCTTGGCACTAAAATAACAAATTCTGTTCATTAGCCACGTCTCCAAGCCCCTCTTATACATATTACTCTTGCTTTCTATTTTGATTTTTTATTCACACAAAAAATAGAAGATTTACTGTTATGCAGACTACTGCATTATTGTAAAAATGGTATAAATAATATCAGTGCACTAGTGAAAGAATATTAGACTCCCTAGTTGATGTGTACTAGACGTGTGGTGTGATTTGCCTACTCTTGAACATTGGTAAATATCGAACATTTCCGCTACTTTGAGATTAATTTCAAGGTCGCTTTCATTGTTAAACTAATCAAAGTCATCTCTATTTCTGTAATATGTTTTCCATTCTATCAAATGAGAATACGACCACGAATACTATACGAAAATACACCTCAAATTCGGCGTTTTTAATCCAAAAACACGGTCTGAGTTTTTTTTTCTCTCATTAAGCACTGCGTGCTGCAGGATTTTTTCTTTATACAGTGCACACTGACCACACAGACCTATTCTCTCACATGTGGGCGTACCAGCTATCTCCTGCTTGATTTAAAGCCGCTAGAATTATTGAGTATATATACGTCCGAAACACGGGCTCTTAAGACGTATATATATGGCTGAAACAGTCAAAGGGTTAATTGCCTGAAGAGGGCAGGTGTTTAAACAACAAGGTGGGCAAGTACAGGTGGCAATACCAATGATTTTACCATTTTCTTCATAGTAAATGCATAAAACTATTATTTAAAATATTTTGAAAAATAAAATTTTTTTTTTATTGATAAAAAAGAGCACATTTATTCTAAGTGTTATAGTATAAAATTTTATTTTATTTTTTTTTTTAGGAGTCGTACTTTACCGCGAGAAATGAAAGAGCCGCGCAAAGGGTACTTCGGAGATCACCTGGCTGCAACGTGGCAGCGCTGCCGGCGCTTCTCGCAGAAGTGCGTTGCCAAACTCATATATAAAGCCTCATACCACACAACAGTCCACATACACCCTAGTCGATTCATGTACACACGTGTCGACATAGTGCATATTGTTTCATACAAGTCTATGATCATCAAGCTAGTTTTCACAACTAGGTTCACTGTTGAAAACCCTGCTCAGTCCTGCCTGTTTACTGACCATCAGTATTAGTGTGACCGGCTTTGACAGCTAATGTCACGTCCCTTTGACATGCCCACGTCCAAGCCCTCATATGTGCATTTGGCATGAAACTATTCCACTAACTTGCTCCAGTGAACTTTGGCATTTGTTTTTCTGCTTCTTTCTCACTGTTCCATATAATAATCACATTGTCACAAATTATGAAATCAGCAAGCACCAGAGGGCTTATGATCTATAACCATTTTGCTGGGAACAATGTGGGGAACATGCACATTCTTCGCCATTCGGCAGCAATGGAAAAAGTCATCAACTAAGGAATTTCGTTTCCTCTCATTAGCGAGGGTGGCTAAAAACTTTACAAGGATCATGAGTCAATAAAATAAGTGGTGGTTCATTATCAACTTGGTAAAAAATCATGACCGATTGTTAAGGTATAGGCTTCGTCATTTGCAAACACACCAGAAATGCCCAACATGAGCTTGGAATTGTCGAGTGTCTTTACATGTTAGATAATACATCCCAACCAAAAAAAAACGCACAATACCAGTCTCATACACACAATAGAGTTTTTTATACCAAGTGATTACGTTTCTTGGTATATATTGTTTTTGAATGATAGGGGTTAATCCCATAAAACCAGCTCAGGACTCATCACAACAAGTTTTAATGGATAAAAGTAGGCACCGAATTTGTGCTTCAGTTATATAGAACAATTCTCCGATTTTGTATAGGACGCATTTCGGTGGGGGTTTGGCCGGTATTCCTGTCTGCAAAGTGCAACATTCGTAGCAAGAGTGAATCTTTTGCAGGTAAGGTCACGAAGACTGGAGTGGTCCTGTGGACCAGTAGTTTGCTATAATGTATCTTGTGTGTGTGTGGCATAAAGCATTGAGAGTCCCAAGGAATCAAATACATTTCAGCCACAGTTGTATCTTCCACCTGCACATCTGTGAAGATTCAGAAACATCTATTGTTCACATTTGATCTATACTGGTAGTACAGCGTTGGTCTGGTAAACAATCAGTTTCATTATTCGGCTCATAAAAGTATAGTGTGAAAATAGTCTAACTCGTAGACATCGTTTGTGATAGGGACAGTGGGCATGATGGCCACTTCCACTGGCATCAAAACTGAAAGGATGTGGCACGAATGTTGTACTTGCTGTCCAGTTCCATTCGTGGTCCAATGGTGCAGTAGGGAGTGGGGGAGCAGGAGGGGGGACAGGAGTGGAGGCAGCACATGGCTGAGAGGGTGCCAGGCAGTCCTTTGTCTGCCCACTCACCATGCCACGAGGTCCAGGCACAATGCCACCTCCCTTTTCCTCCATCCCAGCATACTCTCCTTCATGATCACTATCACTATCAGTGGCTGCGGTTTTGGATCGTGACCTCCACGACCCTTGCCACCAACTACATATGGCACACTGCCTGAACGTAGGTTACGATGCCTAAAAGTACATTTCACTGGAGAAAAATGATAATCACTCTCACTCGACGAATCATCACTTATATCACTTCGACTATCGTCAGCACCATAATGCTTGGAAAATAATTTACTCTTGCGGAGATGGCTCTGGGTAGTAACACTACGACTAGCAACCCCATAGGTGGCAGTCTGAAGTTCTGTATGCCACACGGACCACCCCTGAATTGCTGGTCAGAGGGTCTGAATGGTCAAGACTGCCCACTCCCAGCATGATGATGGGCCTGAGTGTGCATCTGGTTGTCATTCAATAGTTTTCACTAATTCCTTGATCATCAGTGGCCACATCACTGTCAAATCCACTAAACTCACATTCTGTTTCACTGTCCAAGAATAGTAGAGTGCTATTATGATGAAGCGTGAGTGAATCACGAGGGTTTGCCATGATGCTGACCCAAGATGGAGCTGAAACTAACTGGTCCTACCATGTGGTACCCCGGCATCATCGATTTTTTTTTCATACTGCACACACACACACACACACACACACACACACACACACACACACACACACACACTGAGTGTGTAGACCCATTCTCTCATGTCTAGACAGCTCAGACCTATCGCGCCAAATTTGAAGGAATGAAAAATAAAACAGATATACGTTCGGAGCGTTGGGCACGTGCACGTATATCTACATGTGGACAGTTTAAGGGTTAAGCTTACAACTCTTGCAAACATTTGCATTCGCTTACACCCTCATCAATGCATATACGAGTACTAGCATTAAATAACCAGTGACAACACACATCCAACTTTTAATACAAAAGTACCTTCTCTTCTACACACCTCAACCTAGGCTTCACTCTCATGAAAAATAAACCACCTCCTTCAAAACTATTCTCACCAGCTTTCTACAACTTGTCTTGATCCCATCTACCCTAACTGTTTTAACTGCTTTTGCCCTACCCACTGCCTCAAGTCACTTACATTCCCCCCCCCCTCCACATACTTGCCGATGGCTCTTCCCTATTCCTATCAATCATAATTCCTCCCTTCTCAATTGCAATCAATCATAGCCTGTTCTCTAGCTCATTTAAACAACTCAAACACTCTGCCATCTTTCAGTACTTGCACCCTCCCCAACCCAATCTCTACACCTCTCACTCTCTAACCCTTTCATGGTTGATGCCGAACATATACGGCTTGTACGACCAGGTAGAGCCGTACTAATTACGCGTAAATTCTAGGTGCCTTCAAATCTAGCGAGAGATTAGCTGGTAGGCCTACACATGAAAGAATGGGTCTATGTGGTCAGTGTGCGCAGTATAAAAAAAATATCCTGCAGCACACATTGCCATGATAAAAAAAAACTACTGACTGTTTATTTAAAACAGTGACATCTGCATTGGTATTTTCGAGTATGCTATTTATTTGCTAATTCTAGTTTTCCTGGTCTCGTTACATTTTAAATAGAATGAAGACATATATGGAAATAGAGATGATTTTGAAATTGGTTTTCACAATGAAAAAGGTAACCTGAAATTAGAGCTCAAGAGTAGCAGAAATGTTCGATTTTTCCAAAGTATCAAGGCAAACAAATCATGCCACGCGTCCAATACACATCAACTGGCGAGTTCTAATATTCTTTCACAAGTGTGCTGATATATTTATAACCATTTCTACAGACGAATGCAGTATGTCTGCATAACATAAATCATCTAGTTTTGCGAGAATAAAAATTCAAAGTGGAAAGCGAAAGAAACACGTAAAAGAGGCCGGGACGTGTAGTAAATGAACAGAGGAAAAGTTTTTTTAGTGCCAGAATGTCCTGAGTTCATGTTTATTCTGGACCCTATAATGGAAATTGGCAATCTTTTGAAATTAGTGGTGCGAAAATAGGCAAAAGTGCCAATTTCAGACCGCGTTAATTGTTATATTGAAAACGTAAATGTACATCATTGATCGATAGATAAAATTGAGGTTATCAAGTGAAACAGGTATGATTTTGTCAACTGGTACCATTGGAAGGGGGGCGGGCCAAATTGGCCTCAAAGAGGGCGAAATCGCCGATGCGTAAACATCGTCGGACCGCTAACTTAGCGAGAGCATAATTCCTTAAGTTTTCACATACAAATTTTCATCTACTTTGTGTCATTATTAAGCGGGAAAAGCTTCTCTAACATTTCATAAGAAAAAAATATTTTGTTTTTTCCAAAAAATTTCCGACCCTCAGATCACAAGTTTATGAGAGGGCCATGAGCCCCGACCCTGAAAGGGTTAACAGCCAAACCATTTGAATCTAAGGCTTAATAAATTCCTAACCATACATCCCTCCCTCCCCACACATGCGGCCATCTCTCACCAACAATAGGGAAAATACAAATGTAAAATATTTACCATTCAACCATGCAATTTACAGCCTTAATCAGATGTGCACTTGAAAAAATTCAAATGGACCCTCTGAACTACAGTAACCGTTCTGTTTAACACTGAGTCTTTGTTTGGCACGTTTTGGATTATAGCACTACTGAAGAACTGAGGCATATATTGTATAACAACTGTCTCAAAAAATTAAGCTTAACACGGTTTCAGTTTGCAGGAGGGAGAAAAATTTTTAGAGCCCGTTGCCCACGGGATACACACTGCTTGGCTGTGGGTTAGGCCACTGAGTCAACGGGGGAGACCTACCACCACCCTCCGCCACCCTTGCCCCAGTTTTCAGTTATTCTATACATATGTAATAGTACATAACCCTCCCTCTACTAGGAGTTATTTATCTTTTTAATTGCCATATATCTTAAATCTCTCAATCAATCATGCACCCAGTAGCAACAAGTGTTCTTGCTGAAACAGGTGCCAAGAAAATGTTAAGTTCTAAGAATTAACAAAGAAAATAGAGATATTAGACAAGAGATAGCACGTGGCCGTAATAAAGCGTCACTCTGTGCACATAAAACCGAGGTAAAAATTTGTGTGTGTGATGACTGATTAATGACTGATTTGTATACTGACTTGGCTGAACTTGTCAGTAGGTGGTCACTGGATTAATTTGTGGTTATATGTAGATAAATCCCAGCTTGTGTTTATAGATAGGTCCCAGCTAGCTAGACATCATGGGTCCCATGAGCATCATGTGAGCAGTTAGCCACTAGGACCTCCTCCTCATTTCCACCCTAGCATAGACTTCGACAGGCAAGGCATGGGTTTTTTTCTTTCAGACTCTCCAATTATATGCCATCCTTAGAATATCCTATATATAGTATACTTATCAGCAAACACACACTTCACTACTTTTATCCTCCTGGAATCCCCCACGACAGACTGACTGACTTGACAGATTTTACTGACTTAAAGTTAGACTTTTTCACGGCAGAGGACCCTGAAACGGTATTTACAGCAGATTATGCCTTAACCAGCAGTTGAATAATGAACAGAAATTTAAACACAGTAACTCCAGCACACCATCTACTTCAGTACCAGAACCTCCTACCATCCACCTCAGCCTAGAGGCCACAGCATAACTCTCCTACAAAATCATCCACTAAACTAACCTAGCACCCACAATTTAAGGTAAGAAATACTATTATTATTTCTGTGCATTTTTAATCTAAAGCAGTAAAAACAACATAATTCATCACAACAATGAACTACAATTACTTATCACCCTTATTTCGTGTAGATCCTGGATGTTCTAAAAAAAAAGTGGGTTGGCTACTTATCTGGAGCTTACCCCAAGTAATGTAACCCTAATATTCCCCACTACAAGATCCTCAGATCTTTATCTGGCACAAATATAATTAATACGCATTACTTTCAGGAATCGTAAACTACGTATGTGGTTAAACAACGGAACACTATTATATATTCCTAATAAAGAGAAGCTGATGTGGTATACAAACAATTTTTGTGGAAGTCAAATAATGAGAAAAAAGAAACTCCTATTTTAATGTAAAATTGTGAAAAGTTTTCATACATTAATTTATATACTTCCTGAATTACAAATTTTTTTTTTTTTTTTTTTTTTTTTTTGGGGAGGGGGGCGTAAACTTTTTCAATATAAATTTTTTTTTCAAATTTTCAGAAGAGTTAACCAAAAGATAAAAATACAAAGCACTACATTACTTGAACTTCATTACATCTTATGCGTGAAGTAAGAACTGAACTTGACAGGAAGAAGGACCAGATAATCTGACGAGGAAGATAAAACTCACGTTCCTCTCGAGACTTCTGTACCTTCTCTTCTCCACTCTTTCTCTGTCATGTCGAGTACTGTGCTTGCGCCGCTTCTTTTATGAGATGATCGGCTATTTCCGAGATTAAATTTACTATATTTATTAACTAATATAGGTACAAAGCATTTTTTTTTTTTTAACTCTACTTATAAAACTTCAATCAAGACTATAGACCCATTTAAATAGATTTTGAATAATTCACTAAATTAATATTTTCCTCTGCACATCCAAAATTTATATATAAATACAGCAATGCCTTCAATGTTAAAAACTGAATATTAAACTCACTCTGTGAGTTTATTGGGGACTCTTGACGTGGCGACGTTTCTTGTGTCTACGAGACCTTGACCTTGACCTCTGCGTTCTTTTTATCTCTCGGCTACTTGGAGAAACCGACTTTCCCTCCGAACGTCCTGTCGTTGCTTCTTTCGGCTTTCGTGTTCTAAACAGGATAAAATAAAAACTTTAAACTGCTAAACTCACCAAAGTTTAAAAGTAATAATTTTAATTACATTTGTAATATGTCAACTAATGCTATTAGACAAGGCATTCAAATAGGAACAAAAATATAATCTAAAAGATTAAAAGAAAACAAATTGGGTAATCACTATATGGTAATCCACGGGGATATCTAATGACAGCAGAAATCTACTCTACAGTGCTAGTCACGCATTATGCCACCACCTTCCACCACACACGTCCCAAAACACAAGCACATATCAAAAAAAGATTATATATATGTATCTGACTCACTTACTGAGGATTTAATACTTGAAGCCTGCGTCCTTTACCTTAATCACGAGCCTCAGCTGTGTAGGAAGAACTCACACAAATTCCTTGAGGTTTGTGGATGTATATTATTCTCTATGCCCTCAATACAGAGCAGGCTCCAGCCATTGATGATGGAGTTTTGTTTTTCTGATGAACCTTGCCCAGATAAACTTCATTTTCAATACTGCAGAGTTTCTCAATTAGGGCTTACGTCTGGGGACTTAGCCCTGGCCAGTCCATTAAAGAACCTCACTTCAACAGTCCTTTAAGCCAATGAATCATGGATTTTGCGGAATGAACACAAGTGCACCGTCACCTGCATAAAAACCGTAGCCACACTTTGACAAACCCTCGGTAAATTGTCACACAACCTCTCCAGGTAATTATAACTGGTTTTGGGAACACACAATAATACATCACCAACACTCTGGCATTGAAACACCCCCAAAACCAAGAGCGATGTCTGGTGTTATAGGTGGTCCCCACCGACTTAGTTGGGTCTCAGGGTCACTAACCTCTGGGCCTGGTATACTCCCCCCACAGTTACAGGTGATGTGATGTTGCTTCATCACCACTCAAAAGTACTTCAGGCCACTGATTGAGTGATTTCCAGTGAAGATATTTCTTTACATAATCTCAAGCCTAATGTGTCTTTTGTGGCTATGGAGAGGATCGGTTTTTACTTAACCTGGCAGTGACTAACTGTACCCAGTTCTGTCACATGTCTGTTACAGTTCTTACAGACACCCCTGAGAGAAGATACATGGTTTCTTTCTTATGTCAATTCTCTAGCAGTGATAATAGGTTATCTCTCTAATTGCTCTTTAACACAGTTTAAGGTGCAAACATATGACCTTTTTTGAGGCTCAGACAAAGGTTTGACAGTCCAGTACAACGTCAACAACCCACATAGCCAACCACCTACAAACGCGCTAGCAAACCAGTTCCTCATTGAACGCTCACATAACACCAACATTCTCCTACTAATCATTTTCATCTGGTGCCTAGCTTTGTGAAGCCCTATGAGTTGAGCTATAGTTTTAATGTGTTAAAGACTTCCTTTTCTATACCTATAATCAAAAATTAATAGCCCCAAAACCAAAAGGAACACTGGACAAAATATGGAGCCTGATATGAGAGATAAAAGTGCAACACTTCTCTCACCAGGAAGCACGTGAAGCAACTGAGGAGTCACTGTGGACTGTATGGAGGATCAGGCCATGGAACATCATGCTACCGGCTTGCTACCTGGCTATAATGCACTGCAACACGAGAAGACCCCGTTGTATGGTAGGCCTCTGATTTTCTCAATCCACTGCTTTATGCATAGGTGAGAGCTCCACCCCAGCATAATGCCGAAGACCTAGCACTGTACATGCGTCTCCCCTCACATTCACGTTTTCACTTTCCGCGGGGGCTTCCCCACTCTCGCGAATTCACAACCGCCAAATTCCAGTCCACCAAATTCCCAGCCGCCAAATCAAAATTCAAGTTCCCGCCACCCCTTGCGAGTCCCTACTACCCTCCCCACCGACACCCCACAAACTGGTCAGAGCTCAGACCCTCCCCACCACTCAGTGTGGAGAGTGGATTTTTGTTATGCTTCATCCTATTTGCTAATAAACTACAGTATAAATAATGTAAAACACATTCACAGGCCTGCAATTGGAATTGGCTATTTGGACAGGTATTGGACGTGACATCATGTGTTTTACTCTCGAAACTGCACAAAGATTCAAACATTTCTGCCTACTGCTAATAACAATAGTAATAATAATAAACTGAATAATAAAAATAATATTGCGAAAAAAAATTTGTTGAAAAAAACAAATAAACAACAATAATTAATATAATAATAATACGTGGTGATGAATTATGGTAAGGCGGTGTGCAAAGAAGAAAATTGAGAAATGTGAATAACAGGAAGAGCTAAGGTTATGAGGATAACAAAAAGATTAGTGATGAAAGATTGGATATCAAGAATTGAGGAGAGAGTAAGGAGGGAGTGAATGTATTCAAGTATTTGGGAGTGACGTGTCAGCAGATGGGTCTATGACAGACGAGGTGAATCATAGAATTGATGAGGGAAAAGGGTGAGTGGTGCACTTAGGAGTCTGTGGAGACAAAGAACTTTGTCCTTGGAGGCAAAGAGGGAATGTATGAGAGTATAGTTTTACCAACGCTCTTATATGGGTGTGAAGCATGGGTGATGAATGTTGCAGCAAGGAGAAGGCTGGAGGCAGTGGAGATGTCATGTCTGAGAGCAATGTGTGGTGTGGAATATAATGCAGAGAATTCGTAGTTTGGAAGTTAGGAGGAGGTGCGGGATTACCAAAACTGTTGTCCAGAGGGCTGAGGAAGGGTTGTTGAGGTGGTTCGGACATGTGGAGAGAATGGAGCGAAACAGAATAACTTCAAGAGTGTATCAGTCTGTAGTGGAAGGAAGGCGGGTAGGGGTCGACCTAGGAAAGGTTGGAGGGAGGGGGTAAATGGAGGTTTTGTGTGCGAGGGGCTTGGACTTCCAGCAGGCATGCGTGAGCGTGTTTGATAGGAGTGAATGGAGACAAATGGTTTTTAATACTTGACGTGCTGTTGGAGTGTGAGCAAAGTAACATTTATGAAGGGTTCAGGGAAACCGGCAGGCCGGACTTCAGTCCTGGAGATGGGAAGTACAGTGCCTGCACTCCTGAAGGAGGGGTGATTAATGTTGCAGTTTAAAAACTGTAGTGTAAAGCACCCTTCTGGCAAGACATGTGATGGAGTGAATGATTGGCGAAAGTTTTTCTTTTTCGGGCCACCCTGCCTTGGTGGGAATCGCCAGTGTGATAATAAAATAAAAATAATAATAATAATAATAAAAATAATAATACGATATAATTGAAGAAGGAAATTGTACAAAAATACGAGGGAGTGGTTGACACATCGTCAGTGTGGCTTTGTTTATGCTGGAGTGAACATTAGTCTCCCCTGCTCTTCCAAACATTTCACAATAATTCATTGTTTGGTGCTTGTAGATTGAGTGTGACTGGAGTGGTTGAGGCAGTGGTAGAGGCAGTGGTAGAGGCAGTGGTGAGGCAGTGGGAGAGGCAGTGGTAGAGGCAGTGGGAGAAAGGGAGTGGTAGAGGCATGGTAGAGGGAGCGATAGAGGCAGTGATATTTACTAACATTCTTCTTTCTTTCAACACACCGGCTGTATCCCACCGAGGCGGGGTGGCCAAAAGGAAAAACGAAAATTTCTCC
>NW_026471357.1:0-11704 GCF_026875155.1 Cherax quadricarinatus | reverse complement strand
GTATGGGGTGCATAAAAAAACTTTTAAACAAAAAACTAAAAGAAAAGGCTTTAATAAATTAAAGGGTGTAAACCAGGCAGTTGATCAACCTTTTAAATGCAAAAGGTGGGTTTGCCAAACCTCCGGAGTACGGTTCTGGAGGAAATCAGACTAGGTCGGCAAGATTAATTGTTCAGTTGCAGACCAGTCAGCCAAACAGTTCTAAGGATATAAACCCCACAATGACTCTGAAGCATCTGTAAAGTCTCAAAAGGGAAAAAAAACCCCAGTGGTAATTATAAATAATTAAGAGTTGAAAAATTCATATATCAAGTGAAAGGAATCAGTAATAGTGGTTTTCCTCACATCAAGGTAAGAGGAATAAGTACCTCTGTAAGGGTAACCCAGCTGAAAAGAGGGTCAGGCAAGGAAAAGAGACTGTCTCTTCTGCAAGGGTACTCATTTCACTAAGAATTGTAATCCCTATAATTCATGGGATATTAAAGTGGAAAGAATGGAAGAACTTGACAGATGTATCAGATGTTAGGCAATCATAATGTAAAGGATTGTCATACCAAATTGAACATTTTGTATCAAGCAACAAGGGAAGGCACCATAAAAGTTATGTGCAGGGGTTGTATGTAATTCTTGTAATAATGGTAACAATAATGATAATGTTAACAACCCTGACACTACATTGACTGATGTAAAGGTGCAGCTAATGGCAATAATGAGGCCTAGCTGAGGTAGCATTGCCGGTGTTGGATTTTAATAATTCAGGTTTAAAGGGCATAAATTCCAAAACTATGCGGCGTCACTCTCCTCAACACTGGTACGGGCCATGAAAATATATGGCAGACTACGGCGTAGTAATAATGACTAGAGGAATTTAGTTAAATACAGTCACGGTGTGTCTTACTCATAAAAGGTCAACCCAGTACAAGTTTTTCTTCTATCGAGGATGATGTTGACCCAGTCTAATTTTTTGGCATAGGGATTAATATAAAAAGAAGAAAGGGCCAAAATGATTCCTTTTACTCAGGAAAAAATACCTGAAGGATGTTTTAAATTTAAATCTGGACATTACTGGGTGCGACTTCCGTGGAAGCTGAACTGTCCAGAATTATCTACTAATTATAGGGATTGGCGTATGACAGTTAAAGGGCCCAGCTCTGCGAACTGAGCAAGACACCAAAATTGTTGACTGCTTATTTAAAGATATAATTAATCAAAAGTTAAAAAAAAAAATTGTTCTTACTTCAGGCGACGATAAATGCACACTTTAAGTGTACAGGGGGTCCACTGAGCGAAGGGAAATTGGGTAAATAATCGTATTTTGGACCATTTTTCCCGGGTTGTGACGTCAAATGAAGAGGACGTAATGAGGATATATGAAGGGGTTAATGAAATAATGCAAGGTGCAAGGATGCCCCTGAGGGAATGGAACAGTAAAATTTGTCCATTTTGAAGGATCAATAAATATGGATAGCCCTGGAGTTGAAGTGCCTATAAGCAGTAATGTGCTGGGGCTGACTTGGGATACTGAGAGAGACTTGTTATTGTTCAAGTCTCATAATTCCAGTATGCCCAATAAATTAACACCTCACAATAAGAGGAAAATTGTTAATACCAGAAACATGGAAGCTTGAGGGTGCTTTGGATGGAGTCCTACCTGAGGAGTTAACAGGTGGAAAGAATTAAAGGGTGATTATGTAAATACCAATGTTGGAGTTCCCAAGCCAGGTGGCCAATGAAGTTGGGAAAATTGTACTCCACGTTATTTAAGTCGTCTAACAACGACCTCCGCCCGGCCACAGTGTGGAAAATATTTTAATGTTCCGAAGCTATAGTGCCTAATAGGTGTTTAATGTATTGATATGTGTCAAAAAAAATGTATTTGAAAGTGGAATAGAACCAACAGGGAAGCTCTGCACCTGCGCTGATGGGCAGGGAAGAGGTCAAGACAGGGCATCAGGAGCGGGAGTGTTTGGAATGGAGTTAAGAGGCTGTGAAAACATGGGACCAGGAAATTGGCATTCACGGCGGCCTAAGGATTAATATAGGCCTCACTTCACAATAGGAAGTGTCGTAACTGTCCCTGGTGAAGAGTGAGGGAATGTGATTGACGGGACCGCTGTAATAAGTGGTAAAATTAGTGAATAATGGTAGGACCGGTGGTGACTGGTGCGCCGCCATGGAGTGTGTCCAGGGGAAAATACCCGTGATTTAATCCTCACTCATCAGTCTCAGATCTTAATGGAGTGACCTCTAATGTGTATAATAATTTTTGAGACATTAAAATCGTCTTGTGAATTGTAATCAGTGATAATAACACTAAGTTAAGAGAATGCATGAAGTGAAATAAGCCGCCTTTCTCCAAGTGAACACATGTAGACCTCGTGGTTCCTGTCCCGAGGATAGTGAAGTTTTTATGGAGTCACGACTTCTAAATCGGGACAAACCAACGGATCCCTTCGTCCTGCTGGAATAGAACCAT
Source organism: Cherax quadricarinatus (assembly GCF_026875155.1). NCBI lineage: Eukaryota > Metazoa > Arthropoda > Malacostraca > Decapoda > Parastacidae > Cherax > Cherax quadricarinatus. Next base: position 9,228 of record NW_026471357.1, on the reverse strand, counting down.
GTCGGTGTAGCAGGACATCGAAATGAGATGGTGAATGGAGGAAATAAGGAGCATCAATCACCCACAGTTAAGTAACCCTTCTAGTTATAGCAGACTGATACTGGCCAGTTAGGTATGTTGTAATTGGATAGGTTGTGGGTAATCCAGCTACATCAAGTGACCACCAGAGAATATCTGGTAAGTGGTGGGATTATATACAAGTGTTTTTCCTTGATGGATATATCTATGTGTAACCTAACCCCCCCCCCCTATCATTCAGTTAAACTAATATAATCTATACAGTCCACAATTAATTGGTAGTGCCGTACTTGTGGGTGCTATCCAATTTATACTGGTCTCGGATAGATATGGATAAGATTGTGAGGTCGAAGGGACCACCTGCATTGACCAGGGGTGGTTAAGTTTTCTCACATGTCTACACGGGGTGACTACGGTAAACAATATGGTTGGTGTCTCCCAATGAGATTACTCGTATGCATGTAATGTTGAGGTACATACAGGCAACCCCCTATAAAATTTTTCATACAAGGGTTCTAAAGGAATGTAAAGAGGAGCTTAGCATACCTCTGGCTAATCTTTTCAATATATCACTACAAAACTAGCATAGTGCCTGAAGTGGAAAATGGCAAATGTGATACCTATTTTCAAAGCAGGTGACAGGTCCTTAGCTTCGAACTATAGACCAATAAGCCTTACCTCCATAGTGGGAAAATTGCCGAGGCAGTTCGTAGCCACCTTGAAAAGCACAAATTAACGAATCTCAGCATGGTTTTACAAAGGGGCATTGCTGCCTTACGAATTTATTAAATTTTTTCACTAAGGTATTTGAGGAGGTAGATCATGGTAATGAATATGATATTGTGTATATGGACTTCAGTAAGGCTTTTGACAGGGTCCCACATCAGAGACTGTTGAGGAAAATTAAGGCACATGGAATAGGAGGAGAATTTTTTTCCTGGATAGAGGCATGGTTGACAAATAGGCAGCAGACGGTTTGCATAAATGGGGAGAAAATCAGAGTGGGGAAGCGTCCCCGAGCGGTGTTCCACAGGGGTCAGTGTTGGGCCCCCTGTTGTTCACAATCTACATAAACGACATTGATGAGATGAACATCAAAATGGTATACAATACGACGGGTTTGGGTATACCAACCTGTCGGTTTGTATACCATTTTGATGTTCATCTTGTCAGACACTGCACCAACATTGGCCTCTTGGTACAGAAAACGCCTTTTAGACAACCTTTCAAGTGAGAACTGTTTGGATCTAAACAGGGACCTGAACCTCTCAGTGGCTACACTCTCACTACTACTACTACTACCCCTGAAACCTCCCCTTCCGACAAGTATTTAATGTCTCCGCACTGTCGCTTGATCTTCAGATAGTTCCTGACTATGGAACTAAACTTTCTCCAGGCCGAGGGACTGACAACCTCAAATTCTACGACTTCAAGGGTGATGGACTGATTAACATCGTCTTCACATCTTTACTGTTCCTCCCTACTTTTTTTATCAGTAAAATGGGTACTGGGTGTCAGTCGACTGGCGTGGGTCGCATCCTGGGACACTGACCTAATTTGCCCGACTACTGAGCATAACAAGGGGCTTTCTATATAGTAGTATGTCATTGGTTGTCAGCAGGCCTTATACCATGTCATGTACTTGTAGTAAATAAAAGGTATTATTATTATTATTATTATTATTATTGTATTCCTTTATCACGCATTTTGTGTGCTATTACACCATGGCCACACTTGTCGAAAGCTTTTGCAGTCTGTGTATACATCTGTATTTTGTTTATCCTCTACAGCATCCAGGACCTTGTCATAGTGGTCCATTTGCTGAGAACAGGCAGGAGCGACCTGCTTTAAACCCGTGTTGCCCTGGGTTGTGTAATTGGTGGGTATCTAGGTGATTGGCGATCTTGTTTCTTAGAATCCTTGCAATGATTTTTATGATATAGGATGTTAGTGCTATCTGTCTGTTAGTTCTTTTTTAGATGTTTTACTGCCATTTTTGTTAGAGTGGGGCTATGTTTTTTTTTTAGTGAGTGTGGGATGACCCTGTTTCCATGCTCCCCTCTTCATAAGAATGCTGAAGGTACATGACAGGGGATTCTTGCAGTTCTTGATGAACACGGAGTTCCATGAGTCTGGGCTTGGGGCAGAATACATGGGCATGTCATCTATTGCCTTTTCAAAGTCTTATGGTGTTAGGATAATATCCGAGATTTTTGAGATGACCAAATATTGGGTCTCCTGCTGGTAGCAGCTCGCTTTAACACGTTGTATTAGGACATTAATATCTCACTCATTTCTCACCTAAGCAGGGGACCAATATTGCATGTTGTTTTTCCTATAGATTTGGCATAAAAGAAGTATTTTTTTCAGTTTCTTCCTGCGACTTTTATCTTCTGTAAGATTCCTTGAGTTTATGCTCGATTTTGAAATTTTTCATGACCGTGCCTCCCTTCGTTTTCAGTTATTTTGGGCCCCCCTCCCAGCACTTGTGACTCTTCACCTTCGTCTGTATAGGGGCGTCTCTTCTTTTAGTTTACATTTCTCTTTTTCTTTTTCTTAATGGAAATTCCCTTAAAAGATCACAAGAACCACAGATTTTTTTTTTTTTTCTGGGCAAAGGTTTGATCCGTGTTTTTTAGGATATTTTCCCCAGCTTGTTTCATTCAGGTTTTGGTTTGACTTTTTCCCCCCTTATGTTTTTGCACTGAAGTTAATTTGTGAAGTTGCCCTCATACTACAACAGTTTTTACCTTTACGTTTACCAAACTGGATTTTCCAAAGCTTTTGTGTCTTGTATTATAATCGCCAAAAATAAAGTGGGTTTTCAGACTGACCCAAAATTTGGGAGCTCTCCGGGTATAGGTCTCCTGTCAGGTTATACAAATTTTGTGTCCAGCAGGTGGGTTCACCCAAAATTTCCCAGTGGTCAGGTTTACCCCAAAGGGGTTTCCAGTGGTGAACTCACACCAAGCGAATTTTAGTCAGGTTCACACTAGAGATTTAGTTAATTTAATTCGTTATATGCACCCCATACCCATCCTAGGGACAGTAGTCAAAAAAGTTTTACAGAGGTACTAATGGGTCAGGGAGGGGCCGCTTTTTTTTTTTATACTTGAACAAGTTACGAAAGTAATCCCATTCACACGTTTACACCTGTCACAATTACAATAAATTATTAGTGCAAATATTGCTTTATTTACAGTGAGAAAAGTCAAGAGATTCTAGCGGGGGCCCACCCCCATCATTATCCTAAAAATGTGAACCCTTATGCCCCGCCTTTCATAACAAAAAGTTGTACCTACTCTACATCAAAAAATAAGCCTAAGTCTCCCTGGCCCGGGGATGTCCCCTCGCAAACCCAGGTTGTCGCCCTTAAAACCCGAAAGTCAAACCAAACATAAAATCCCCCAGAAAAGTGGTGCCTACTCTCCCGCTTTTGAGCTGATCCTGTTAAAACAGGAACTTCCCCAAGGTACTCACCTTGCCTTTTAAATATTCACTTGGAGCCTACACAGTCTCCATTAACTCCACGAGCCTCTGTTTCCGAAACTGAAAATAAAACCTCAGTTTTTTGATGATAAAATCAAACGACTCTAACGATTTAACGACCCCTAACGATTCAAATGAGTTTTTTTAATATTATGCCTCTAGTAAAGATGGGGGCATTTTTAATACACAGCATCCACGCAAAAGTTCTCTCCCCCCCCTTGCACCAGCGGGGAATAGGTAGATACAAACACATGACATTACTTGCAGCGTAGAACGCAGGTACGACGAAGAATAAGAAATAATGGGGGGGTTTCAAAACTTCCCCCTTAAGTTAAACATTTCTTTTAAAAAAACCCTTACCTTCTTGAGGGGGTTTAACTACATAAAATATAATCCCCTGTTATAAATTTTTTAACGAGACCAGCTGCAGGAGTGTCAAAAATATTAAATTACGTGGAACTGTACTGTTTAGAAAACGAGAGGACCGTTTATGGGTAGCCTCTTGGTTAAATTAGGATATACATTTAAAATATTCATGTGGATGAAGATAACATTCTTGCAAAAGAACTAAAACGTCGCTGGACAATAAAAGGGTAGGAACTGGATATTTCCCCGAGACAGCCAAAAATAGAGTCAATTCCCCTTTCATAGGATATTAAGCAGAAAATTCCAACAAATTCTACTGGAGATTTTAAGCTCATACCCTCCCTCTTTAAAGTGGGCGGGGTTCCCCTGGGTGCTTAAAAAGGGGAAAAAACTCTTTTAAAATCATGACAGCTAGAAACTTGTCTTTCAAGGCCCTTTCTTTAAATGTACATTGGACTCATCCCGGAAACACCAGAATTGACTGACAAAAAGGGGACTGTGACATCTTTCATGTCGTATATCTCCGGTGGAAAGTAGGTCTGACCATAATCCCCTGTTATAATCAAATCAAATTCTCCATTTAGAAACCTGTAAACCTCCTAAACCCAATCTCAACACCCTAGGATTTGACCCCTTCAGGGCATATCTGGGTGAGGATGAAATTGTGTCTTTGGAAAATCTACCTTCCAGTGCAATTGATGATGCAATCAGGTCCCTGCACAATCGAATAATTGAAGCTACCAATGCAACTTGCCAATTAGCTTCCACAAAGATATACCAACAATTATAAACCTACTAGAGAAATTAGAGACACTTTAAGAAATTATCAAGCAGAATGTCGAAGGCATCTTCAAACGCGACAACCACCAGCAGCTACACTGCATCGATTAAGGCAAGAATTAATTAACATGATTAGTCAACACAAACGAGACATATGGAAATTTCTAGTTTCTCAAGCTAATCAATATAAACGTGAACCAGCAAAATTTTGGAGTAAGATCCGACAACTTTTAGGGGCAAAGCACAAGGCTCCTAACTACCTAGTTCATACCTTCACTGATGAGGATGATGAAGATGTTGAAATTAAACTTGACGATCCACAGGACCAGGCTAATTTGATGGGTGATGTATGGGAGAAAATTCTCTCTCACAATAAACAGTCGTCAATTTAATAATAATCATTATCAGTTAGTAAATGAATGGAGAGATGAGAACTTGGATGATCTACAACCACTACCTACCATCGATACTTTCAACTCTTGAAGATACCCACCCGCTTATCTAGACCTATTACATTACTAGAGATAAGTCAGGTTATTGGAAGAATGAGAAATAGAGCCCCTGGCCTCTCTGGAATACATGAAACAAATAAAGTACCTACCTAGAAATTGCAAACAGTCCTTGGTAAATATCTTTAATGCCTCTTGGCCTCAGGACATTTTCCAGTTGTTTTTAAGACTGCCAGAAAGATCTTTCTTGCAAACCCCAAAAAAGACATCCACCAACCGGGAATATAGCCTATTTTTACTTGAATCACGGGAAAAAAAATTTCTTGAAAAAGTCATTTCCACAAAATTTTATATATGGAGTTTAATCACTTTTTTTACTGAAAAACAATTTGGCTTTTAAAAACCATAGAGGTACCATAGGGGGCAATAATTTTTTTATTTTTGACACTAGCAATCAAAAAACAGCAGGGCAATCTTTTTTCTTAATTGCCCCAGAGAGTTCAAAAAGCTTTTGATAGTTTATGGCATGAGGCCTTTATAAAAAACTCATTGACCTAAAAACCATAACTGGACTTTTTTTCAGAGAAATTTTATAATTTTCTTACTCAAAGAAAAACATTCCCACCTTTCAGGGCAAGTCAAAACAGAACCTTTATACCGACGGCTGGTGTCCCCAAAAGGTTCTTGTCTCAGTCCACTTCTGTTTAACATTTATGTGAATGCCTTTCCCCAAACCCAGATTTTAAGACCAATTGTGACACAGTTTGCAGATGATGTTATTCATGTCGTCTCATAAACTCCAGAAAACAGGAAAATACAATTTGGAGGAGAAATAGAAAAATGAATATTGAACTTCGCGAACATCTAATTGGGAGAAAAATGGAGAATTACGACTAATCCTGACAAGGCCCTTGTTAGCACGATAGGTTTTTTTTTCATAACCTTTAAAATAAAGGGGGGTACCCCATCAGAGGTACACCTGTAGCCATTAGAAACCCTAACAAGATCTTGGGGTATGAAAAAACAGGTGCTCCCTAAACAATCCTGTAACTAAAAGATCAACACAGCCAAAAGGGGGTCTTAGCAGACTCTTTCCATTTCAATAAACCCCCTCAAATGTCAAAAAACACTGTATAAATGATAAAAAACCCAATACTTAATACCCTTGTTTTCCCCAATGTCATTAACAAAAAAAGACCAACATGCACGGTTAAAAGGGTCCAGAAAGAGCTCTTCGTTTATTCCCAAATACCGGGAGGAGAGACAGAGTTAAAATGGAATTTACACACACAAAAATTTCACTGCCAAAATGTACGCCTTTAACCCCAAAAAAGAAAAATCTTTATACTGCAAGAACTTACATGCCCGATAAGGAAAATCCTATACAAGTGATAAATACCCCCGATTTTCCATCAAAACTCCCCACAGGACCCCAAAGAATGACTCTCCCACAGAGGGTTGTCGTTTTATTTATAAAGATGATTTTCCCTCACCCATGATTTTTAGCAACTTAAACCTGACGAAGAAAAATTGGTACTACCAGAACCCTTTATTATACTGAGAAAATCATCGCCCCCAATTAGGGGGGACAAACTTAAATAACTTTCTAATGTAAAAAATTTGCTTTGACTATTGTTGGACACCCACCATAAGAAGCTATTTTTCAGAGCTAAAAAATGGCCAAAAAAATATTGCCTTTTTTTGTGTATAAATATCCGTTGGCAATCGCGAAAAAAAAAAAAAAAAAAAAAAAAAAAAAAAAAAAAAAAAAAAAAAAAAAAAAAAAAAAAAAAAAACAATTGCAACTTGTTAATTACAACCAAATTTGAGTCATGTACTTATTACCCATTTTAAAATTTTGGAATCTGTGGGTTGTATTATACCCCTTAAAGAATAATTTATCAATTCAAATACACTTTTTAAATTAACCCAAAGTGGTTGGGCCACTTACCCCTTTTTTATCCTACCCCTCCCCCCCTTTCCAACCCCTTTCCCCTATTTCCTCCTTACCCATCCTTTTTCCTTCCCCATCTTACCAAAAAAAGCTCTGGTCATTTGAACTCGAATTAAACCCTGATGGAGCGTGGGTGGGTTTTAGTGAGCCCGGAACCTCTGAACCCCGTAACCAAAACGTCATCAGGGAGGGGGGAGGAACGACACATTTAACGTGCTGGGGTAAACAAAATAAGTGTTGTTTAAGTGTGAAGATGCTGCTGAACGGCACCTATGACCAAAAAGCTCTCTAAGGGGGACTAGAGGGAAGGTCAGTTGATAAGCTTTAGGTGTGCAGCACTCTCACTTAAAAATTAGTAAGAGTGAATTTTAAAGTTTAAAAAAAAACGTTTTTAACCTTTTTGGTTGTAGTATAAAATAATTTTAAAAAAAAATTTATCAGGGCATTAGATATATACAGTATAAAATGAAAGCCCAAGGAGTACAGGGGGACTATTTTTTCAGGGGTAACTCATAGTGCACCCCCTAAACCGTCCGGGTTCAATCCCCCCGGCACGGGTGAAGTCATTGGTATGTTTCTTTTTACACCTGCTGTCCCTGTTCACCTAGCAGTAAGTAGGACCTGGGTTTTTGGGCAACTGGTGTGCGTCAAAACCGGGGGGGACAAGTTTAAAAGGACCCTAAGGAAAAAAAGACAACAGTCCCGTGATACCGCTTTTTTGGGGTTACCCTGGGTGGCTAACTCTCCCCTGATTTAAAAAACCCCAACAAATCTTTTAAAAAGACTGTTTTAATGTTTCTACAGTTTTTATTTGGACTCAGTTTTTTAAAACGGGTATTTTTTTTTTTTTTTTTTTTTTGGGTATTTTGGGGGCGATAGGTGCACTTTATATTGAATGGGTGGTCTTTCTGCCAGAAATATAACAAAAGGCATTCAGCAAAATAGCTAAAAATTTTGGGCGATTAGAGCAGTTGAATTAATTTAAAAATAGCCTTGTGTGGGTAAACGTCAGATTTCACTTGCACTCAGACTGAAAGTTTTACCTATGAAATTTGAAAGTTTTCCATCAAATTTTTTTATTTTGGTGTCATTCCCTTAGAAAACTTTCTCTACCTTTTCAGAAAAATTTAAATTTTTTTAATGCTGACACTGCAGTGCTTTTTTTTTTTAGGACTTCCGAAGGTGAAGGATTTTTAAACCAAAACGGCCTGAAGGGGGCAAACCCTTTTTCCTTTGGGAAGAATTTTAACTACCTGTTTAAGTTAAAATTTGGGGTTTTAAACAGACGTTTTTCGATGTTTGGGTATCTTATCCTTTGATGCTGCCAAGATGTTTCTACCCCAAGCCTAGGCCAGCTAATCTGGTGCTTGCCTGGTTGATAAGCTATTGCTGCTGCTGCTGCTGCCCGCTGCTGCGCTGTGCTGTGCTGCTGCGCTGGTCTGCGATACATGTTTTCTACCTTGTTATCTGGCACCGGTGAAAATACTTATCTAGTTTCCTATTTTTCCCTTTTTAAAACTTCTACTCTTTCTCAACAGTGTTTTTTTGATATCTTTTTCTAAGAAGTTGAAAAATCTAGCACCCCAAGTGTTAACACATTCCCCTATTGTGCCACTGCATCCCCCGCTTTTCACTGGGGGTTTATTTTCCACTTTTTCCCATATTCTCTCACCCGTAGTTATGGCAGTGTGAGATTTGGGGGCAAAGCTCTTGAGTACTTTTTTGGTACGGGGCGGCTTGTTCGTATGGTTCAAAGGTTTTATGATCCCCCAAAAGATATGTGAAAACCCCCCTGATAAATGTTTTCACAACCATGTTTGAAGTTTCTCAGTACAGTTAGGCATAAAAAAGATTTAAAAAAAATAAAATAAATTCTAGCAATACAATACTTTCTTTAAAATATGGTGCTGGTCGTCCTCTTATGCAATGTTTTATGAAAAGGCGGAAAAAAATGGAAAAGAATGAACATAATGTCAATGATCAATTTTAAAATACAAAAATGTGGAACATGGGGAAAGAGGGTGCTGTATTGAGGGCTTTTCCCGTATTATTATCATGCATCTCTCTTTCTCCTTGGTCCCCTGAGTAAAAATTTAAGTCTCTAAGGGATATGAGGCTGTAAAAGACCCGAAAACCCGTTCCAGCTCTGATATTTTTTAATGCCCCCTTTTT
>NW_026471356.1:0-12343 GCF_026875155.1 Cherax quadricarinatus | reverse complement strand
GCTCTGATAAAAAACTCACATTTCACACGAGCTTTTAAATCTCTGCACAAAATTCAATTTAAACCAGAAATAATAGAGCCTATAGACTGGTAATCCATAAAATAAAAATTCCCTAACAATGATAAATCGGATAAAAATTTCACCATATAAAAAAAATTCTCAATCACAACATAATTGAGGTTCGGGGACATGTATGCAGGACCCCCAGACCGAAAAAATGAGACTTTTCACGAGGAGCATTCCCCAAAATTAAACCCTTCAATAAAAAAAAACATAAAGTGGGCCCAAAAAAACCAAAGTCCAAACCGATATAAGCGGGGAAGATTTTCTAAGCAACACAGACCCAATTAGCCTAAACAGATTAATCGGTGGCACTCGATGAAATGCCAAGGTTATTCCTCTAAAAAAAAGGGAGGAGTAGATAAAAAAATAAAAGAACAGGGCTCCCTTTTAAACGGGCGAGGGAAAAAAGAAAAAAAAGAGCGAAAAAAGGGGTTAATATATCTGAAATGCGCGGGGAAAAACAGGTCAGAGAAATAGCAAGCATCGAACTTAACCCTAAAAGAATCCTTTGGGTTTCGGAATCGGGGGAAGAACAAAAGCTATAAATAAATTTCGAAAAAACCCAAAGTATTTTTTTTCCCCCTTTTGCCAAATCAAAATCGAAAAACAACCCCCAGAAAGGGGCCCCTACTTAAACAAAAAAGGGGGCCTACACAGATGCCCAGAAAGGAAATGAGTGGGGTACTAAATTTCCCAATATGACTAAATTTTTTAGAAAGGGGCCGCAAACCCAAAACTAAAAGAGTTCAAAGGGATAAAAAATAAATTTTTTTATAGAGACCCCAAAAAATTTTTATTAACCACAAGCCTATCCAAATGTTATCCGACGCCAAATAAACTTCGAACAGGGCGAAAAAATGCCCATGCCCATGAAAACTCGCCCCAGGGCCAACCATAAAAAACCTGTTTTCATAAAGGAACTCCCAAAAAGGGCCCCAAATCACGACCCCTTTTCCCCAATCCTATGGAGAGGGAGCATGGACACGGGGGGTCGCCCCTTTAAATTTACAAAAAACAACAGACATGGGCCCCACTCCAAAAAGGGGGGCCCCAGTAAACAACAGCAAAGAACTAAAAAGCCCAAAAGAAACTAACACCCCATTTCTAAAAATTTTTTGGAAAGGGTCCAAGAAGCAAGATCACCACCCTTTCTAGAAACCCATCAAATTACACAAACCCCCCGGGCAACATGGGTTTTAAAAAAGGTCGTCATGTCTGCCCAAAATACTGGATCACTACGACAAGGTCCAAAAAGCACTAGAAGAAAAAAAAGAATGCAGTGTAAAAATAAACAGACCCTTTTCAAAAGCCTTCGACAAGTTTTGGCCATGGCGTAATACGCACAAAATGGGGCGGGTAAAGGAATAAAGGAAAAGTCGGGCGTTTGGTCTATAATTTCCTCCCCTAACAGAAAAAACCCGAAGTAGTCCCCTTTAACAAGTAAAATCCGAGGCACTAAGGTGAAAAGCTCTGTTTTTCCCAAGGGACAGTACTAGCTCCCCCTCTTTTTCCTCATCCTCATATCCCACTTGACAAGGAATTTTCAGCCCAAAGACCCTGTCTTCCTTTTTCAGATGAAAACCCCCAATTTTGCATGACGTGCTTCCAATTTCAGACAAATGCAAGGCTTTCCAAAGGGGGACATCAATCAAATCTTTCCCGTTGGGGGTCAGAAAAAAATATTAAGTTTAAAAAGATGAGAAAATTTTAATTATTTAGATAGGTAAAATGAGGAAAATTTAAAACTTCAAACAAGTACAAAACAAAAATTTTGGCCCCAAATAGAGCGAAAAAACCCAAGTCAAAAAACCTGGGGGGTGATTAGTCCCGGGGATCCACCTTCAAGGGGCCCTAACCGTATCAATTTTGATCTGCTAGAAAAAAGAAGGTGGATAATGAAACCTTCAAAACTAGGGAGGCCAACCCTGATGACACTCTTTAGGTTTTCCCTTTTTTCTATCTAGGGTGGAATATTGCTGCACATAACAGCCCCCTTTCAAGGCAGGTGAAATTGCCGACCTAGAAAATGTACAGAGAACTTTCACGGCGCGCATAACGGAGATAAAACACCTCAATTACTGGGAGCGCTTGAGGTTTCTAAACCTGTATTCCCTGGAACGCAGGAGGGAGAGATACATGATTATATACACCTGGAAAATCCTAGAGGGACTAGTACCGAACTTGCACACGAAAATCACTCACTACGAAAGCAAAAGACTTGGCAGACGATGCACCATCCCCCCAATGAAAAGCAGGGGTGTCACTAGCACGTTAAGAGACCATACAATAAGTGTCAGGGGCCCGAGACTGTTCAACTGCCTCCCAGCACACATAAGGGGGATTACCAACAGACCCCTGGCAGTCTTCAAGCTGGCACTGGACAAGCACCTAAAGTCAGTTCCTGATCAGCCGGGCTGTGGCTCGTACGTTGGTTTGCGTGCAGCCAGCAGCAACAGCCTGGTTGATCAGGCGCTGATCCACCAGGAGGCCTGGTCACAGACCGGGCCGCGGGGGCGTTGACCCCCGAAACTCTCTCCAGGTAAACTCCAGGCTAGACTATACTGTGTCTGCAGTCGTCTTTGCCCTTCTCCGATCTTCATGACTTTGCATATGGCAGGGTTAAATTCAAGGAGCCAGTTGCTGGACCAGGCTTGTAGCCTGTCCAGGTCTGTTTGTAGTCCTGCCTGATCCTCGATCAATTTGATTCTCCTCATTAACTTCACATCATCTGCAAACAAGGGCACCTCTGAGTCTATGCCTTCCCTTATGTCATTCATATATACCAAAAAAGCACAGGTCCTAGGACTCACCCCTGTGGAACCCCACTTGTCACAAGTGCGCACTCTGACACCTCGCCACATACCATGACTCGTTGTTGCCTCCCTGTCATGTATTCTCTGATCCATTGCAGTGCCTTTCCTGCTATGTGTGCCTGATCCTCTAGCTTTTGCAGTAACCTCTTGTGAGGAACTGTGTCGAAGGCCTTCTTGCAATCCAAGAAAATGTAGTCTATCCACCCTTCTCTCTCTTGTCTTACTTCTGTAACCTTGTCATAAAACTCCAGAAGGTTTGTAACACAGGATTTTCCTTCCCTGAAACTGTGCTGGTTGTCGATTATAAACTTGTTTCTTTCCAGGTGCTCCACCACTCTCCTGATGATCTTCTCCATGACTTTGCATACTGTACACGTTAGTGACACAGGTCTGTAGTTTAATGCCTCATGTCTGTCTCCTCTTTTTAATAATTGGGACTACATTTCCCATCTTCTATACCTCAGGTAGTTGCCCAGTTTCAATGGATGTGTTGAAGATCTTTGTTAGTGGCACACACAGCACCTCTGCTCCCTCTCTAAGGACCCACAGAGAGATGTTGTCTGGTCCCACCGCCTTTGAAGTCTCAAGTTCACGTAGCAGCTTCTTCACCTCCTCCTCGGTTATATGTATCTCATCCAGCACTTGTTGGTGTACCTCCCTGTTCTGATTTCCTGGAGTCCTACCGGTTTCCACTGTAAATACTACTTTTTTAAAAAATACGGGGTTTGAGCCCTCACATCCCTCTTGGTCTTTCTTGTAAAAATCCCCAAATCCTTCCCACTCTGTTTTCCGGGTCCCTTAAACTGTTGTTTTCCCCCCTGATGTGGCATACAACAGCTTCGGGGTCAGACTTGACTTTCGATCTAGGGTCTTTTTTTCATATTGTCGCGAGCCCCCCTTCTTATCATGCATTTTCCCTTTTCTTCGGGTCTTCAGCAAAATCTCTTTTTTTTCCTGGTCCTTTGTTTTCAAAACCTTTTTTTCCATTTCTAGAAACCCCTTTTTTTTTGCCCCCTAAAACCTTTGGGTAAACCCAAAGGGAAACTCGTTTTTTGGTTTTCCCCCATTATTTATGTTCCTTGGAAAAAAACCCTCCCCCTTTGCCCCCTTTGGGCATTTTGTTGCCACAAAAGCCCCATCATTTTTTTTTACGGGTTTTTTCCTTTTCATTTCCTCCCCTCCCCTGAACCCTTTCGGGAAAGGTTCCCCCATGGGGCCTGTGTAGTCACCCATTTTGTAGTTTGGTTTTCCCCCAATCCTATTCCTGCTACCCCTCCCCAAATTGAACTCAACTATTTTGGGCAAGCAGAAACCACATATCACTAGCTCCCGGGGGCCTTTAAAATAAAAGTTTATCCTCAATGCCAAAAACTATTTAAAAAGGGTTGAATACAAGGCCCAAATTCTTGCGGGACCCTCTTCACCTCTCTCCGGGTTTTTAAATCTCAAAGGCATGTGATGCATGAGGTTTTTAGTATCACATCCATCATTTTTTGGCTCTCAATGTTTTGGCCCCCCCAGGGGGCTCCATTTTTTCCCGTCAATCTCCTTGTGATTGAAATCACCCCAAAACCAAGTAACTTTTTGCCCCCCCCCAATGAGCTCCTGCCACTTCGGCTAGTGTGTCGACCTTTGGGCTCTGTTGCTCTTGTCATATTCTTCCCTTGGCCTCCTCATTTTCTGGGGTTTGGGTTGTACATTACTCAATTACCACTTTAGGGCCCTCACACGGGTTTTTTCCTACAAATTCCCCCCTTTCACACTTTTCCACCCTTTTTTCCTTTCCAAATCCCCACCATTTTTTAATGAGCAGTGCAACTCCTCTCCCCCCCTCCCCCCCTCTATTTTTCCCTGAGGACTTGATTTCTGGGGGGAAAGTTTGGGCATCTTTTAAAACCACCCTAGTGGTTTTGTTTCTGTGAGTGCTATTTTTTCGGGGAAAATGCCCTCCTTAAATTCTTTTAGCCACTCCTCAAAACTTATTTTTTTTTATTCCATTTTAATTTGGAAAACCACCCTTTCAATTTTCCTTTTCTAAAACTGTGGTCTGGGAATCACGGGGGTTTGGGGGAAGGGGGAAAAACCTGTTTAAGGGAAAACAATAGGGGTTGCGTGGGGGTGGGTTTTAATGCAGTGGGTGGGGGCTTGGGAAATATGGCATGTTTTTTTTGGGTTAAAATGTTCGCTCCATTGGGCTGCCGGGTTTTTGGGGGCTTCTGTAGGTAGTTTGGGAGGCGGGAAATTTGGGATTTCCCGGGAGTCTGGGTTTTTTCCCTTTCCATTCCGTCTTCAACCTCTTTTTTCCCCCTATTGTTTTTTTGAAAACCATCTTTTCAAAAATTTTTTCTCCCTTTTCTTCTTGTGTTCTGCTGCGGTCAAGATACACCTTTTTAAATCTGGGCAATCCCCTTGTTTTGCTTTCTCCTGCAGGATCTTTTTTCCGATTCAAATTCTCCCTTTCCAAATTTTCACTTGCATTAGCCGGGTTTTTTTTCCTTGCCCCCCCCCCTTTTTCTCTAAAAATTTTTCAGCGGGGTTCATGTCATTTCCCCCTATTGTTTTTTAAATGATATTTTTTAAATCATATTTTTTTTGCTTTTTTTCCCCTTTGCTTCGTAATTTTTCCCCCCTTCAATTTTCCGGGAGCCCATAAACAAAGATTTGGGCCCTCTCCCTTTCATTCTCCCATTTCCCAATATCCCTATGTATCCACTCATTCGTTTTAATTTCCTCCTTGCAGCTTTCCTTTTTTCAGTTTTTTTCCCACTATCTTTTTGCCCTTTGGGGGCCCAGGGGGCCGTCTTTTTTTCCCTTTCTAACTTTCCCTGGCTCGGGCTGGGGCCCTTTGGCCCCCCCACATATAGTTTAACTTTTTTCTTTTTTTCTGAAAGGCCCCCCTCAATTGTCCTAAAGTGATTCCCCCTCTTTTTCTCAGGCTCCAAAAATTGGTCTGATGGGGCTTCTGCATGCATTTTCCCACCTCCTTCTTTTTCCCACACCCCTTTTTTTTGGGATTTGGGTACAGTCTTGTTTCATTAAAAATTGGGTTCTTGGGTTTCCTTTAAAGGCTGTTTCAATTTTCATTTCCCCTCTTCTAATCCTGAAATCCTACCTCTCCCTGCTGGATTTCCCTCTCCCTTTTTTTCCTTGCTTTCTCCCATCCTCCCTCTTTTCCCTTTTCCCATGCTAATTTCTTTTTTAGCTTCTTTTCCCCTTTCATTTCCCCTTTTTCCCATGAGTCGGGCTCCCCAATCTTGCTTTGCAGATTCACCCCCAAAGAAACCTTGGTTTTTTTTTCCTGCTCCGGGCCCCCACCCATTTTTTTTATTTGGTTCCACAGAAGAAAAATTTATGAAATTTCCCTGTGTGTTTTTGTTTTGTTGTGTTTTTCCCAAATGTGGGGGGGGGGGTAGAGGAGGAAGTTGTAGACAAGGCTAAAGGGGAAGAGGGGGGGAGAGGGAGATTGAGGGGAAAAAGGGGAGTGGGGAGGAGAGAGAAAAAGGGAGGAGAAAGGGGGAAGAGGGAGATGGGGAAAGGGGGGAGAGGGGGGAGAAGGGGGGAAGGAAGAGAAGGGGGGTATCATGGGAAGGAGTGAGAAATTGGGGGGGCAGGGGGAAGAAAAGGGGTTGTCTTCTGTATGTGTGGAATGTACCCCACCTAGCTGTACTTCCCCCTAGTTGAGGGTTTCCGGGATCCAGTCCAAGCTCCTGGCCCCGCCTCTTTACTGGTCCCCTAAATTTGGTCCCCCCCTCTCCCGAACCACGAGCTTTAATCGTACCTCCCGCTTAAAGCTAGTTGGGGTCCTGCCTCCACTACTTTGGGTTCCCAAAAATATTCCCCTTACTGACTACCCTGTTGGGTGAAAAAAAAAACTTCCTAAAATTTCCCCTTTTAATTTATTGTGTCTTCCCGCTTTCCCAAAATGTGTCCCCGTGTTGCTGTTCCCGACTCTGGAACACCTGTCCCCTTTTTCCACCTTGTCCCAAATTCCCCTCAAAAATTTTGTAAGTCGTTATCAGCCCCCCCTATCTCTCCTGTCCTCCCCGTGGCGTCAGGTTTTATTTCCCTTAACCCTTTCCCCATAGGACATACCTCCCTTAAATCTGGGACTAGTTTTGTTGAAACCTTTGCACTTTTTTCTAGTTTCTTTACATGCTTGGGTAGGGGTGGGTTTTCCAAAAATGGTGCCCCCCCTACCCCCCAATATGGGGGCCCAACGGGAAAAAGGGTGTACAGGGGCCTAACGATTCCTTTTTAAGATTTCGGAATGCTGTTCTGAGGGTTTTCCGGGACCCACATGCTGCAGCATTTATTTGGGTTTATGTGGGGCTTCCCGGGGATGTGCTGGGGTTTTTCCACCCCAAAAATTTTTCCCCTTTAGTGAAAGTTTTTTAGTCCTGGGCCCCCCAGAAATTACTCCGTCGCAGTCTTCCCTTTTTCCCCTTTCCCCAAACCTCATTTCTTTGCACTTGGGGTATTGAACCCAGGAGCCAGTTTTCTGGACCCGGGCTGCACCTTTCCAGATCCATTTGATTTCTGCCGGTCTTCGATTCCCAATGAATTCTTCCCCATCAACTTCACGTCATCTGCAAACAGGGACAACCCAGAGTTTATTCCCTTTCCCCCATGTCGTTCACAAATACCGAAAAAAGCACTGGGTTCTAGGACTGACCCCTGTGGGATTTCCCATGGGCCCCAGGTGCCCACCCAAACACCCCGCCACGACCCTTAAATCGCTCTGTCTTCCTGACAAATATTTCCCCGATCCATTGGGAGTGCCTTTCCCTGTTTTTCCCTGGGTTGGGTTTTCCCGTTTTTGCACTAATCTCTTGTGTGGGACGGGGCAAATCCTTTTGCAGTCCAAGAAAATGCCAAATCTACCCCCCCCTCTCCTCCTTTTCCCTTACTGCTGTCACCATGTCATAGAACTCCAGTAGGTTTGTGACACAGGATTTCCGTCTCTGAAACCCCTGTTGGCTGCTGGGTGAGAAACTTTCCCTTTTTAATTTTCCCCCACTCTTCTCCTGACAATCTTTTCCATGATTTTGGCATGCTATTCAGTCATTGACCTGGTCTGTAGTTTAGGCTTCATGTCGTCCCCCTTTTTTTAAAAAACTGGGACCACAAATTTTCGTCTTTCCCATGCCCCAGGGAATCTCCCCCTTTCGATAATTTAAATTTAATAATTTTTTGGTTTGGGGGACACATAGCCCCTCTTCTTCCCCCTCTCAGGAACCCATGGAAGATGTTTTTCTGGCCCCTTTTCCTTTGAGGTATCTAGCTCACTCAGAAGCCTCTTCAAAGTCTTCCCGGTTGTGTTACTCGTCAAGCACAGGTGGGGTACCCCCACCTCTCCGTTCCCTTTCCTTTGGGGCCCCTTCTGGGCTCCTCTTTGAACACTTCTTTTAATCCCTTGTTGAGTTCCCCCACTACCTTTAATTTTCATTTCTTGTTGTCTCTATCCTTCTGAAGTGGGCTGTATAACAGCTTCAGGCAGATTTGGCTTTTGCTGCTATGTCCCCTTTTCATATTTACGTTGGGCCTCCCTTCTTATCTTTTCACATTCGTTTTTTGGCTCTACCGTTTTTCCTTATTTTCCCGGGGCCTTTGCCTTCTATATTTTTTTTCCCTTCCCTAGCCCACTTGGTTTTTTTCTCCTTGCATCTTTGGGTGAACCATTTGGGGTCATCCTGGCTTTTTCATTTTCCTGTTACCCTGGTACAAACCCCCCCTCAGCATCCTTGCACATTGGGTTTCTACAATTCATCATCTCATTAACTCTTCCCTTCCCCCGCCAGTTCTCTGTCCCCCCCTGAACCTCATTCAGGAAGTTCCCAGTCCTGTGTTAAACCCCTTTCATGTATTTTTGGGTTTTATTTGTCCCCGGGCCCTTTCCCGCTTCCCCCTCCACTTTTAGCTCTTCTGTTTATTCGAAAACTCAAAACCACATGAAACCTGGCCCCAAAGGGGGCTTTTATATTGAAATCCCCCAAATCTGCCTACCAAGGTGAATACTAAAATCCAGTCTTGCTGGGTTTTTCCCCCTTTTCCCTCTCTTGAGGTCCCTTTCATGTTGGGACAAAGAAGTTTTCCAGTACCAACCCCCATCATCTTAGCCCTCCATGTATCTTGGGGGGCCCCCCGTGGGGTCCCCAAATTCCCCATTCGTTTTCCTTTTGGTTTTAAAACGCCCATGACAGGAGCTTTTTCCCTCATTCATGGCTCTTCTGGCCACTGGGGATTTTTTCCTGGAGAAGTTTCGGGGGTCAAAAGCCCCCGCGGCCCGGTCTTTGACCAGGGGCCCCCTGGGGGTTTTGCGCCGAAACAACCCGCTTTTTCTGCGGGTGCCGCAAAACCAACCTACAGCCCCAGCCCGGGTGATCAGGAACTGACTTTAGGGGCTTTTTCCTTGCCAGCTGAAACGCCAGGGGTCTGTTGGGGAATCCCCCCTTTTGTGGGGGCTGGGAGGCAGTTGAACAGTCTCGGGGCCCCCGACACTTATTGTATGGTCTCTTAAAAAGGCTAGTGACACCCCTGCTTTTTATTGGGGGGTGGGGCATCGCTGCCAATCTTTTTCTTTCGTATGAGTGATTTTCGTTGGGAAGTTTTGGTAATAGTCCCTCTAGGGAAATTTTTCCCGGTGTTTTTTAAAAAATGATCTCTCTCCCCCCTGCGTTCCAGGGAATAACAGGTTTTTTGGGAAAACCTTTAACGCTTTTCCCCGTAATTGAGGGGTTTTATCTCCGTTTTGGGGCGCCGTGAAAGTTTCTCTTACAAAATTTTTTTTTTTTCCCGGGGGCAATTTTTACCTTTTCCCTTTAAAGGTGCGTTTTAAATGCAGCAATATTCCAGCCTAATGAAAAAGTGACCCCGGGGAAAATCTTTATTTGGGTTGGCCTTCCCCAGTTTTGAAGGGTTTTCATTATCCAAACCTGTCATTTTTTTTTAGGGAATGCGATTTAAAACCTTGGGTTTTGGGCCTTGAAGGTGATATCCTCCGACATAATCACTCCCCGGGCTTTGACGTTGGTGTTTCGCTCTATTTCGGGGCCAGAATTTTTTTTGTCTCTGATGAAATTTAATTTCCTCTGTTTTCCATATCGAGTAATTGAAATTTCCCATCGTTTAACTTCATATTGTTTTCCCGCGCCCACTGAAAATTTGGTTGAGTCCGCCGGAGCCTTTCAGTTTCTGCAATGGAAGACACTGTCATGCAATTCGGGTGTCAAACTGCAAAGGAAGACACGGTGCTGTGGCTGACATCCTTGTCAAATGTCGGATATGAGGATGAGGAACAAGAGGGGAGCTAGTACTGGCCTTGTGGAACAGAGCTTTTCACCGTAGCTGCCTCGGACTTACTCTGTTTGACGACTACTCTCTGTGTTCTGTTAGTGAGGAAATTATAGATCCATCGACCGACTTTTCCTGTTTTCCTTAGCGCGCATTTTGTGCGCTTTTACGCCATGGTCACACTTGTCGAAGGCTTTTGCAAAGTCTGTATATATTACATCTGCATTCTTTTGTCTTCTAGGTCATTTAGGACCTTTTTCGTAGTGATCCAGTAGCTGAGACAGACAGGAGCGACCTGTTCTAAAAACCCCTGTTGCCCTGGTTGTGTAACTGATGGGTTTTCTAGATGGGTGGTGATTGCTTCTTAGGACCCTTTCAAAGATTTTTATGATATGGGATTTTTAGTGCTATTGGTCTGTAGTTCTTTGCTGTTGCTTTACTGCCCCCTTTGTGGAGTGGGGCAATGTCTGTTGTTTTTGTAACTGAGGGACGAAACCCCCGTGTCCATGCTCCCTCTCCATAGGATGGAAAAGGCTCGTGATAGGGGCTTCTTGCAGTTCTTGATGAACACAGAGTTCCATGAGTCTGGCCCTGGGGCAGAGTGCATGGGCATGTCATTTATCGCCTGTTCGAAGTCATTTGGCGTCAGGATAACATCGGATAGGCTTGTGTTAATCAAATTTTGTGGCTCTCTCATAAAAAATTCATTTTGATCTTCGACTCTCAGTCTGGTTAGCGGCTTGCTAAAAACTGAGTCATATTGGACTTGAGTAGTTCACTCATTTCCTTGCTGTCATCTGTGTAGGACCCATCTTGTTTAAAGTAGGGGCCCAATACTGGGCGTTGTTCTCGATTTTGATTTGGCATAGGAGAAGAAATACTTTGGGTTTCTTCTTTCGATTTCATTTATAGCTTTCAGTTCTTCCCGCGATTCCTGACTCCTAAAGGATTCTTTAGCTTAAGTTCTATGCTTGCTATTTCTCTGACCAGTGTCTCCCTGCGCATTTCAGATATATTGACCTCTTTTAGCCGCTCTGTTATTCTTTTCCGTCGCCTGTAAAGGGAGCGCCTGTCTCTTTCTATTTTACATCTACTCCTCCTTTTTCTTAGAGGAATAAGCCTTGTGCATACATCGAGTGCCACCGAGTTAATCTGTTCTAGGCATAAGTTTGGGTCTGTGTTGCTTAGTATATCTTCCCAGCTTTATCGGTTAGGACTTGGTTTACTTGGTCCCACTTTATGTTTTTGTTATTGAAGTTGAATTTGGTGAATGCTCCCTCGTGACTAGTCTCATTTTGTCGGTCTGGGGCTCCTCGCATACATGTCTGAACCTCAATTATGTTGTGATCTGAGTATATTGTTTTTGATATGGTGACATTTCTTATCAGATCATCATTGTTAGTGAATATGAGGTCTAGTGTATTCTCCAGTCTAGTAGGCTCTATTATTTGCTGGTTTAAATTGAATTTTGTGCAGAGATTTAAAAGCTCGTGTGAGTGTGAGTTTTCATCAGAGCTGCCTCCTGGTGTTATTTCTGCAACAATATTATTTGCTATATTCCTCCATTTTAGGTGCCTTAAGTTGAAATCCCACTGCAGCCAGTGTGTCAACCATTGGACTATTGCTCTCATCATACTCTTGCCTTGGCCTCCTGCTGTTCTATGGTGGGTTATACATCACTGCAATTATTACCTTGGGACCTCCAGAGTGAAGCGTTCCCGCTATGCAATCACTTTCTTCTCCGCTGTCTCCTCTCTCCAGCTCATCAAAATTCCATCGGTGTTTGATCAGCAAAGCCACTCCTCCAACCCCACCTGTTCCTTCTGTCTTTCCTCAGGATCTGGTATCCCGTTGGAAAGATGGCATCTGTTATCATACCTGTAAGCTTGGTTTCTGTGATCGCTATGATGTCTGGTGATGCCTCTTTGACTCTTTCGTGCCACTCCCACTTGTTTGTTATTCCATCAGCGTTTGTGTACCATACCTTCAGTTTCCTTTCCAACACTGTGGTTTGGGGGCCTGTGGGGGTGGGAGACCTGGTAGCATACTGTGGGATTCTATGGTTGGGGGTTGGGTGGAAGCTGTGGGTATGGATTGTATTGTGTGTTGGGATGGTGTGATAGGTTGTGGGGTTCTGAGGAAGTTGTTGTTGTTTTCCCTTTCCCTTTTTTCTCTAT
>NW_026471355.1:0-11747 GCF_026875155.1 Cherax quadricarinatus | reverse complement strand
TTTGCATACTCTTGTTTGTGTTGTTGCATTTGTTCTTTTTAAAAGGTGGGGATTATTTCAAAAAATACCCAGGGCATATTTTTTTATCTTTATACTCTAGGTACGTTTATTCGTGGTGAATTTACTTCCGGCCCGGCCCAGGTACAACGGGTCTTCATTTGTACTGTTTAGTAGAGTGTTTTTTCGCTAATCAGTATGTTCAGTATTACGACTATCACATGCAAACATAAACCACCTTGTTTGTTTGGGTTAAGCTTGTAACCTGACAAAAAAAAGAATGCTTCAGCTTCCACCTGTAGGCACAAGGAAACAAGACTAATATTGCCTTTTAATATCGCTTGACCTGTACGTACTTATGCATGTACGAAAGATATGGATACCCATTGTCCAAGGGTTACATTCACTCAAACCTCGGGCTAAATGTTTTAATGCTTGTTATTTAACAAACATTACTCTGCACTCTTGCTCCCATCTGCATGGCAGATCACTCCACTCGCAGATCGATGTGATTCGTCACTTTTTGATTCAGCCTCGGACATTTGTATGGTTGACTTGACGTTACACCTGAAAAACTAAGTTTCACAGTTGACGCGGTTATCTTATAAATTGACACTTCCTGAGGAACGTCCCGCGCTGTAGGCGACTATCACAGGCACAGAGAGGTTATTAATACAGGGCATCATTAACATTTAAAAAAACCATAACTACGTGATAATAAATATTTATGAATTATAATGCCTCATACTTTCCTGTTTACACCTAAAACCCGGCTCTAGAGGTTAATTATATTGGTTGATAATCGTGGGTCAAAGTAGCATTTAATGTGATGTAACAACTCCCAAAGCCCAGCTTGTGTGTTGATCTGGTCAACCAGACTGTTAATGTTGACAACACCCTGGCATACATACCCATCACAGCCTGGTGGATCCGACACTTGATCTGTTACAATATTTCTATAAAAATATTCAGATGCATACAGACAGTTCCTCAACAACAGCAAATGCAAAATAACGAAAATAAGTAACGGGAATGGAGTCTAGACGATGTACATCACATGCGGTCGAGAACAATAAATCGAGGAACCAAAACCCTTACGAGTTGCCATGACATCCAAATTATAACTGGAGTCCATGCAATCCGAAAACGTCGGCGGAATACAAAAGCTCGTAAATACCCGGGGGCTCACTTACGAAATTAGAAATCATGAAATTCAGAACAATTTACATAACAAATGTTATGCTATGCTTACAACAATGTATATAACACAAAATATAGATGAAAAAAATTACAGGACAGGACTGGACCTTTGAAACATAAAGAACACTTTACAAATAGAAGCTCACGATGCTAGAGAGAACGAGAGAGAGAGAGAGAGAGAAGAGAGAGAGAGAGAGAGAGAGAGAGAGAGAGAGAGAGAGAGAGAGAGAGAGAGAGAGAGAGAGAGAGAGAGAGGAGGGGGGAGGGAGAGAGATAAGTAAACCTCTATACCCCATAAGACGGGCAGAAAGCAACACCTTCACTCTGGCTGACCCTTCTCCAGAAACATCACTCCATACTGAGATCATCTATACCCAGATGACTCGAGTATGAAACCACATTCGTACAGCATAATGATGTCCACAAACGAGATGAAAAGTCTTTGATCAAATGAAAATGCTGGCCCACAGATGTTCCAACTTCATCCTGTTACATAACAATAATAATGCTTTCAATGAGCTGATGTAGGTAACAGCATCTTAGCTTGTCAATAAAGCTAGGGATTCTAACCTGTAAAATACCTTGTAAATAAAGGTAGGAATCCATAACTTGTAAATAAATTGTCAATAAGTTAGGATCCCGAACTTTAAATCAGCTTTGTCAATAAAGCTAGGGTCCTTAACATAACCTTGTCAAACTCCTGTGTAAAAGAGGAGAGAGGAGAAGAGAGAGAGAGGAGAGGAGAGGAGAGAGAGAGAGAGAGAGAGAGAAGAGAGAGAGTATAAGAGAAAACTTTCGTGGAAAACATACTCATTTGACAAGTGGACAAATAACATATTGTTTAGTCATGACAGGAAACATTACGATGGATACCCAAGGACGTTAGAAACTATGCTTCTGCTTTAGAACATCAGGAAACCTGGAGGAGCCCCCCCCTACAAATGAATATTATGGAAACCAAATAATTCAAAGCTCAGAGTAAATTTTTGATGGTTTCGATATCATGGCAACTCATCCACCGTTAGTAATAATAGTAGAATTATTGACAAAATGTTAGAGAAAAGTAACAGATGCAACTAATGTAACATTTTATAGGTGAAACTTTCGCTTTTATGAAGAGCGAAACTTGCTGCAATAAAAATGTCACATTATTGCATCTGTGTCCTTTACCTATACATTTAATTAACGTAATTTTATGCCCAAATTACCTTTTCTTACTTGCTATGTGCAAATTCAGTAAAGTAAACATAATTCTCTCCAGCCCATGTGTAATTATGTATACTCATGTCTGTCTAATTAATCTATTTATATACCACAGTAGGTGAAATATGTGTGTAAGGAGGAGACAGTGGAGACAGAAGCTGAGTGTTGATTGTGTATGTTGTGTGGGCATGTTTACTGACTGGTGGAAGCACTCCCGCCGCAACACCCCCGCCCCCCTCACTACACTCCTTAAGCTTCCTCATACGCAGATGTCCATACTGCCTTGCATTCCACCACCACTACTTAAGAGTGGAATGCCGTCTCCTGTCTATCGTACAAGACTATTGTTCATATGCAGTCTCCACTACTATGGTCGAGCCTCAACGTGTCATGCTTGTCTACGCTATCCTGTCTCTATACTGATGTACATAACCAAGAGTATGCAGAGATGCGATACTGTGTACTGCCCTAGTACGAGGGGCATAACTTATAGTGAAATAGACACTGAAATTATAGAAGTGCTTGGCACAAGTGACTGATTTATTTTTTTAATTAAATTGCATTATTAAAGTGACATGAGTAATCAGTAATAATGTGAAAGACATTAACACAGCTACTAGTGCGACCGTTTGTCATGTTGGGGGGTGTTGCAACCCCTGAATGGGTCACAATGTATATAATGTATATTACCTTTTCATATAATTTTATATTGCTTATATTTGCGATAATAGCTAAATCGTAAATATATTGCTTTATATTATTTAACTTATTTATATTGTTAGGTAGGATGTAACATTCATATATAATATTCAGTGCTCAAGTTCAAGTGGTGGGGGGGGATAGGGGGGTCTTAACACTGTAAAATTGAGCGGGGGGGGGGGGATCGTTGCTCATTTCCTGCCGCTTCTTCTCGGTTTGCTGGGCAGAAACAGTCCATGGAGCAATCACGTGATCGAGGGGGGGTGGGGTGTTCACACCTCGCCTGGAATAGTCAGTCTGGGCTAGACTCTCTTGTGTTGGACATTATCCGACATGACATGCCTAACTTTCCCTTAAATTGACCCTTGTTGGAAGATCGTCTCTGTCGCTTTTCCTTGTTGTTTGTATCGAGAACGCTCTGTTCACAGAACATTGTCTAACTTAATGTATTTCGAGACGTTTGTACTGGAAGTTGTGTGTCGCATAAACACTGACAACCAGGTCCTGAGCTTAGCTTCTGACCCAAACTTTTATTGGATCTGTGTACTGTCGACAGTCGGATTTCTCATGCTGAACTTACTCATAGTAATGGGGAGATTTGTGACTTTTGTGGAGGATCTGCTGACGGTCCCTACTTACTGTCGTTAT
Organism: Cherax quadricarinatus; assembly: GCF_026875155.1. Lineage (NCBI taxonomy): Eukaryota > Metazoa > Arthropoda > Malacostraca > Decapoda > Parastacidae > Cherax > Cherax quadricarinatus. The sequence goes on along the minus strand of NW_026471355.1, from coordinate 8,000 downwards.
GTATCTCCTTGTTCCTGATTCTGTGGTCGTCAAGTTGCTTGTCATATTGCTATTGGGCTTAGCAGTCGTTTTATTGTTCAAGCAAGCTTTTCTGATTGCCATGTCAAGAGTAGTTAATGTGAGGACTTAGTCACTAGTTAAGTCTATTGAGTTTTGAAGACATAGCGAACTAAGCACTTACACACAATGCACACAAACCTTATTTGTATATACTAGAGGTTCTTACATATAATATGTACGTTAAACATAAAAATGTATAATGTACTTCCACACTATTCTGAACACGAGAGAAGTGATAATATATTATTTTGATTTATAAATTTTATTTGATAATATAATCCTAGATCAACATTATTATTATTAAATTTTAATTTTCTCTAGTTAGAGCCTACCAGTTTGTAATCCTGAAGCACTAATAATTCTTATGAATTCTAATGGAAAATTGGACCAGGATCTGACTACTTGTTACGAAAACCCAGTAACTAGCTGAAATGCTAGAAGGGCAGTCCTTTCTAGTATTCACTGAGATCTCTAAGCTTATTAGAAATCGCGTTTTTGTAACACATCCTAATAATAATTAATATTGTTTGCTGCCCCAAGAGTTGCTGTGTTTACAGTGTAATTATAATCCCCTATACAATGCGAGCAGCTATAGGATCCAGGATCATTATTTAGGTTTACGAATTTCAAAGTTGTTACATGTTCTCTCTTCTATTAGCAGTGTTTTAGTGGTTCTCTTTTCTATGCCAATTTCAGTGTATCTCTTCTATTAGCCACTGTGTTTAGGTTCTCTCAATTAGCGGGTGTATTTAGAGTGGTTTTCATCTATTAGCCGTGTTTTTAGCGTTCTCTACTATTAGCCACTTTCAGTGGTTCTCTTCTATTAGCCAGTGTTTTAGTGGTTCTCTTCTATTAGCCACTTTCAGTGGTTCTCTTCTATTATCCAGTGTTTTAGTGGTTCTCTTCTATTAGCCATTTCATAAGTTTCTCTCTATAACCAGTGTTTTAGCGGTTCTCTTCTATTAGCACTTTCAGTGGTTTCTCTCTATAGCCAGTGTTTTAGTGGATTTCTCGATTAGCCAGTGTTTTAGCGTTTCTCTTCTAAATTAGCCACTTTTTCAGTGGTTCTCTCTATTAGCCACTTTCAGTGGTTCTCTTGTTATATAGCCACTTTCATTGGTTCTCCTTCTATTAGCCACGTTCAGTGGTTCTTCTTCTATTTGCCATGTTTTAGTGGTTCTCTTTATTAGACCCAGTGTTCTGAGTTACCCAGCAAGACCCCAAAGGGATGTGATAAAGCTACGTGACTATGGTGTAAAACAGTGATGATCTACTCAGCTCTACCTTCATCATTTGTAAAAGGAGAAAGCTTCATGGTGGAATGGGACTCTAATAAGTCTATAAGCTGCATCTTTCTACTAACTCCAGCCAGCTGATTCTCCGAATCATAAAATGGTTTCACTTCATGTTCGAGAACTCAGCTACACTACGACGTTGATTGTTGTACTACTACTGGGCGCAGGCCTATTATACCATAGGTTTATGGTGCTGACCTGAATGTTTTGCTCCTTCCGTGAATAATACTCACTCCGCATCACAATTTGTGTATCCATCACGCAGAGTCGTACCCCCCCTCTTCCTTCATGTTCTTGTAAATTTAATAAATTTAGCTTTTATTCACTTCGGACAATTTATGCTTTGCTTATTTTTCATTGTTGTGGACTCCAGTTAAGATATATAAAGAGGTAAATAGCATTTTTTTTTTCATCTTCATATCTCCACTGATTATTTTCGTTTTTTTATACTTTTCCATCTATATAAGGTGTTTCTGTAAGTATTGAAGTATTTTTAGTTTTTTTTGTTTTTTGTTTAAATTTCCCCTTCAAGTGCAGTTTTTTCCTCACAGGAAACAATATCTTGATGTAAGGTTGTGTAAGTTTTACCAGTTTTATTAATCAAACTGATTTCTATGAATTAGAGAACATCTCTTCTGATCAAATGTAATTTGGTTAACCAATATGAAGTTATTTTATGTAACGTCTGTGTGCTCTCAAGACCATTGATAAAAATTTATGTTATGTACACTAAGCTTATTTACTTGATTGCTTATTTACTTGCTTATTGTTCTTACTTTCTTAAAAATCTGGTGGCTTAGAGAAAAGTTTGGATTGATTTCAGTCTGTGTGTATCCCAGTTTGATTTTTCGGGGAAAAGAACTTTGAAAAAACTGAAATGCCTGCATTTCATGTGATAATTCTAAGCGTTGCCAAACCTGTATGATATACAAGGTGATGATATACCAGGGTTATGATATACCAGGCGTATGATAGCAGGTGTATGATATGCAGGGTGTATGATACGCAGGGTGTATGATACGCAGGTTGTAAAATACACAGGTGTATGATATACAGGGTGTATGATAGCAGGGTGTATGATACACGGGTGTATGAAATACATGGCGGTATGATATCACAGGGATGTATGATATACAGGGTAATGATATACACAGGTGTATGGATATGCAGGTGTATGAATACACACAGGGCGTATGATATACAGGGTAGTATGATATACGTGTGTATTATATACAAGGTGTATGAATGCAGGTGTATGATACACAGGGTGTATGATACCAGGCGTAATGATATACAGGTGTATGATTATACAGGGTGTATGAATACAAGGTGTATGATATGCAGTGTATGAAAACACTGGTGTATATGATACACAGGGCGTATGAAATAACAGGGTGTATGAACACATGGTGGTATTATATAGATGGTGTAGATACAGGGTGTTATTATATACACAGGGTGTATAATACACCATGGTGTGATACACAGGGTGTATGATATACAGGGAGTATATACACAGGGCGTATGATGACAGGTTATGATACACAGGGTGTATAATATACAGGGTGTAAGATACACAGGGTGTATGATACACAGGGATGATATGATAAAACCAGGGTGTATCTAAACAGGTGTATGAGATACAGGGTGTATGATACACAGGGTGTATGATATCACAGGATATATGATATACAGGGTGTATGAATATACCGGGGTGTTAAGTTTATAACAGGGTTATAATACACAGGGTGTATGAGTATACAGGGTTTATAATACTCGGTGTATGATACACAGGGTGTATGATTTACAGGGTGTATGATAAACAGAGTGTATGATACACAGGGTGTATAATATACAGGGTGTATGATATGCAGGATGTATGATATACAGGATGTATGATATACAGGATGTATGATATAGCAGGGTGTATGAAATACAGGGGCGTAATGATATACAGGGCGTATGATATACAGGGTGTATGATACACAGGGTGTATGATACACAGGGTGTATGATATACAGGGTGTATGATATACAGGGTGTATGATATACAGGGTGTATATATGCCAGATGTATGATATACAGATGTAATGATATGCAGGGTGTATGATATATAGGGTGTATGATATACAGGGTGTATGATATACAGGGTGTATGATATACAGGGTGTATGATATACAGGGTGTATGATATACAGGGTGTATAATACACAGGGTGTGTGATACACAGGGTGTATGATACACAGGGTGTATGATATACAGGGTGTATGATATACAGGGTGTATGATACACAGGGTGTATGATACACAGGATGTATGATATACAGGATGTATGATATACAGGGTGTATGATATACAGGGTGTATGAAATACAGGTTAATACACAGGGTGTTATGATATACAGGGTGTATTATATAACAGGGCTTAATATCAGGGATGTATGAATATAACAGGGTATGATATACAGGGTGTATGATATACAAGTGGGTAATGATATACAGGGATTCTGATATTCAGGGTGTATGATATGCAGGGTGTATGATATACAGGGTGTATGATATACAGGGTGTATGATACACAGGGTGTATGATACACAGGGTGTATGATATACAGGGTGTATGATAAACAGGCTGTATGATATCAGGTGTATGATATACAGGGTGTATGAATACAGGTGTAGGCGATATACAGGGTTGTAGATATAACATGGTGAATGATATGCAGGTGTATGAAAACAGGGTGCATGATATACAGGAGTATGATAGACAGGGAGTAAGAATACAGATGTATGATATACAGGGTTATGATATACAGATGTTGATATACAGGGTGTATGATATACAGGATGTATGATATACAGGGTGTATGATATACAGGATGTATGATATACAGGATGTATGATATACAGGGTGTATGATATACAGGATGTATGATATACAGGGTGTATGATATACAGGATGTATGATATACAGGGTGTATGATATACAGGATGTATGATATACAGGGTGTATGATATACAGGGTGTATGATATACAGGGTGGTATATATACAGGATGTATATATAACATGTGTATGTTATCAGGGAGTATGATATACAGGATGTATATATACAGGGTGTATGATAAACAGGATGTAGATATACCAGGATGTTATGGTAATACAGGTGTATGTAATATACAAGGTGTATGAAATTACAGGGTGGAAATGATATACGGGTGTAATAGATAAACAGGTGTATGATATACAGGGTGTATGGATATTCAGGGTAAATGATAAACAGGGTGTATGAAATACAGGGTTGGAATATTTATCTCCTATGAATGGCAGTTTATGTTTTCTTTACCACTGAAATTAAAAAAAAATGGATAATACTTTCTTTGAAATTATTCGTGAATGCCTCTTTTGATCCCCTTCAGATCTTCAACGATAATATTTAAGTGCATAATCAATATTTGCCAATAAACTGCAATGTTGCAGTCGCATACTACTGAGCACCGCGACTAGAGTTGTAAATACAGGGATACCTTTCTCGAGTCGCGGCAGCGATAGAAATACTTTTGTGGTTAATGTTCATTTCGGTGTGGAAAACACTAGCGAAGTGGTGTTCACTATTTTCAATGATGTCGCTCACCGTAGTTCTAATTGTTAAAACAGCTTTCCAAGAATACCTAAGTCCTAAATAATATAATTAATAATCATATACAAGGGCATAAAGCACAATACGAAATAATCAAAATCTCATGCCTGTTAGTGTGGGTAATAAACAGGCATTAGAGATTACAATAATATAAACATAAACAGAAATTAACCTGTCTTGTGTAACTTTTTTAGTGAGATACTTGTACTTGGTGTGACTGGCAGATCCTTTTGATATAAGGTGGAATATTCCAATAGACATCCCACTTTTCTCCTCGACCGATGCACCTTGTTAGTTATTATATTTGTGGGCACAAAAAATTCCAACTCACACAGGTAAGATGTGGAAAATTACATGAGAATTACCCGAGCTATTTTTTGTCAACTTGAGGATATTCATTCTTAATCTCTATCCAGAATTCGTCCTTTGCTTTAATTTCAGACTGCCATCATTACGTACTTCAGCTGATTCCTCTTCTTCTGTGAGAGTGAGCTTCGACGGGCTTGATACTGAGGCAATAAATGGGTTTTCCAACCAGTCATAATCTACATAAGTTTGGGAAATAGTACAGATTATTTTCTCTGTAATTATTTCAGAATGCTTAAAAATCAATGGCATGATCTCTTTATTCCTTGTTGCAACAACATGTGGCAACATATCCATGTTGCCTTTCTTCACTCTGACATCTCACATTCTTCATTTATCTCTCACAGCATTAATTTTGTCAGTGGAAGATAAGATATTTTCAGTGTTGTTTTGTATGCTGGAATTTACCACAACTTCTCCAGTTCCTTCTTTCTTCCTCTCTTTGACCCATCCTTCTCCTCCTCCATACACAGGCTCCCTCACTCTCCTGTGTTCGGTCAGAGTCGGACCGAGACGTCACCATAAGCTTCTCTCTCCCATGTGTGGGCTATTTATGTATGGAATTTACCTTGCTTAAATTTTCAAAAATATCCACTAAGTGTCATCTGCAAGCAACACACACAATTCTTCTTACTGCTTAATTGTAAAAAAAAGTAACTCATCCTTGAGTCATACACCGGATAACACTTGCCTTCCTGAATAACCATGGCTTGCCTCCGTTGCAGATTCACATACTTCGCCCCAACTTCTCACATATTTGCCATACAGTCGTGATATAAGGCGAGGTTAATGTTTCCAATTAAGGGAGATGAAGGTCTGGCAATAATTTACTTAGAATCTTGCGGCACCCTGGGTCGCTACAGTGCACACAAGGGTCCCACGCCGCGACCTGTTTGAAAAACACTACACGGAGCTTTTGGTGTCTCGGTGTAAGCGGATATTTGGGAATTTGTGTTGGAGAGAGTAAATTTGAGATGAATAAAGTAGACCCACACAAAAGTGCAACACTTGGAAATCTAAATTGAGGGAATGGTTTTCCCCACACAGTGGCTTCATCAGTTCAATACAAAGAAGAGTGGTTAAGATGAGACGGAGTCTGAGATAATTAGTCTCTCAGCCTGGACTCGATGTAATCACTCCAATAATCTTGATAATAAAAGAGCATATACCCGAAGAAGGGGGTTATATACTGCAGACAGGTGAAGTGTAGCAGTCGTAGATGTCACCTTGGAGAAATCCATAGGTGGAAGTAGGTCATGCTTATAGATTAGGCAAGCATATAATTCTCTGTTTCAAGATCTCAAAATGCAGCTGTGTCTGACAAGAATGTAGATAAATGGGTCTGAGAACCGACAAGTCAATAATTTAGACATACTCTAATTTATCAATTTATCCTGTCTCTGAGCCACTTATCTACATGACATTGAGTAATTAGGGAGTACTACGCCTTTTCTTTTCTTTCGATGATGCCTTGTGTGGGTGAGAAATGTATATAGATATACCTAGTTGGATGTATCTTATTGTAGCCAGCTGACCCAGTGGCTAACGCGTCGGTCTGGAGTTTTATGACTCTCTGATCGCGGGTTCTAACCCCGCCCGTGGTATGGTTTATTTGCAATCCTGTCATTACGATTTCGTGAGTCGAGTTTTGAGTAATGTTATGTGCACGGCATTTGTAATCTGATGAATTGTCGAAGGTAGCGAAGCTTAGAAAAAAATTGCCCTAGTAAAGAGTGTTTTTCTTCTAGGTATTCAGTACTGCAGACAAGAACAGCACGTAGGAAAAGTCTTGAGATGACGCTAGGTTTAGTTTTGGTGTCATGGTGAGAGTTAAAGTGGAGCAATTCGCATGAGTTTATGGTAGATTTTAAAACGTCAGATTTGCAAGCTTGGGAGAGTGCCGTCGGTTTCCTCTTCAAGCATGAACTTGATGGAGAGTTCGACATAACTGAGCCTGTGTTGGGGTGCAGGTATGTCGAGTGTAGGGACGTCGAGAACAAGTATGTCGAGCGCTGGGATGTTAATTAGGTGTAGGGATGTCGATTGCAGGGAAGTCGAGTGTAGGGGCGTAGAGTGCAGGGAAGGCGAGTGTAGGGGCGTAGAGTGCAGGGACTCGAATTCACTGACGTCGACTGCAGGGACGTCAAGTGCAGGGACGTCGTGTGTAGGGACGTCGAATCTCCAAGGCAAACATGGATAGAAACAACGCTAAAACTTATACGCAGCATAATTGCCACAGCTTATGTTCAACTGAAAAATGGAGTTACTAGGAAACTCAAAGTCCACTGCGAAGACAGTTACTGGAAACAGTTACTGGAGATGTTGTCATCTTTAAAACTACTAACTACAGGACTGAAATGCTTAATTTAATCCATGACTCGGACACCTACGAGCCACTCGCAACTGGTCAGGTGGACAGCCTAACCAAAACTTGCCTACCCTAAACTCATCACATCGTTTGTTGCGACCCCTGAATGGGTCACAATATATATAATGTATATTACCTTTTCATATAATTTTATGACTCAAGAAATCGTATGACACGATTGCAAACAAAACCTTTCCACGGGCGGTATTGAACCCGAGGTCCCGAGGTTTTCAAAACTTTCCCGCCCTGTTAGCCACTGGGCCAGCTACCAAATAAG
>NW_026471354.1:0-12431 GCF_026875155.1 Cherax quadricarinatus | reverse complement strand
TATTTTGTGAAAGTTTGGTACTAATCCCTCTAGGCTTTTCCAAGTGATATGATGGTATCTCTTCCGCCTGCGTTCTAGGGAGTACAGGTTGAGGAACTTAAAGCATTCCTAGTAATTGAGATATTTTATCACAGTTGTGTGTGCCATGAAATTTCGCTGTACATTTTCTAGGTCAACAATTTCACCTGCCTTGAAAGGTGCTGTTAATGTGAAGATAATGACATGGATTTTAAAATTTTGTTGTTGGACAATGTACCATGTCATCCTACTTCTTTTTCTGACTTAAATGTAAATGTCAATATAATTTTCCTGCCACCAAACACATCATTGGAGTCAGTGGATCAGGGTGTCATTGCTACATTCAAGGACTATTATTTAAGACATATCTCTACACAAGCCATAAAAGTAACAAAGGGAGAAAATGCCGTAAGTTTAAACAAGTTTTTGAAAGGTTACAATATCTGAAATGCAGTTGAAAACTTAAGTGAATCATGGCTTGAAGATTATGCGAGCAACACAAGAGCTGTTTGGCATTTTCTTTTACTGCATTGTTCCAATGCTTTTGCTGTTTTGAATCACAGATTGAAACTGTGAAAACATTGTGCAACTTGGGAAAGATCTCTGATTAGAAGCTTTGGATTGTGTAAATATGTGTTAGTGCATTGACTCGCATTCCAGTGATCTTGACGCACCACTTGTGGAAATGGATCAGCGGTGTTTATACGAAGAAACAAGGAAAATAAAGAAGAAAATACTGCACCCACAAAAGAATTCACATTGGATGAACTACTACTTTCAACAAACCTGCCGTATCTCAAGAAGCAGGGTGGCCCAAAAAGAAAAACAAAAGTTTCTCTCTTTAAATCTAGTAATGTATACAGGAGAAGGGGTTACTAGCCCCTTGCTCCTGGCATTTTAGTCACCTCTTAAGACACACATGGCTTACAGAGGAAGAATTCTGTTCCACTTCTCCATGGAGAATTGGATGAACTATCAACGTTAATTGCAAAAGTAGAAGATGCCTGTGCTTTCGTAATGAATGTGGATCCAAACATTATTTATTTATTTATTTATTTATTATTTTTTAATTTGGACTTTGATACATAAAAAGTCAAAAAAAATCCCGGGGGTTTAAAGTGTAAACATCCCCAAAACCCCCCTTGTATACAGAGATTAGGGCAGGTTTTTAAAATTGAAAGAAAGAAGTAAGAAAATTTTTATTCAGGTAAACACAAATACAGTTACATGGGAATTATCATACATAGCAGCATATTTTGTGGGGAAAAACCTGGGGATAACCCTTTTGTTGGGCAGGTGTTACAAAAGATAAGCTAAAAAAGATATTTATGTGAATAAACAACAAAAAAAAATTGTAAAATACTTTTTGTTCATCTATTTAAAAAAAATAAAAAAAATATCTTTCTTTTCTGTATCCCGGGTACCTGTTCATTTACAACTGTAAAAAAAAAACCCTCTTGCTACTTTTTTTTTATGTTTATCTTTTTGGGGAATTTATTTTATTTACAGTTGTGGTACAAGAGTTTCATGTGCTTGTTTTGTACTGTATTTAAGCCCAACGGCAAAATTTTTTTGCGATCTGATTTTTTAAATAGTACTGGGGGAACACATTACATTAAAAATCACAAAAAAATCCTTGTTCAGTATGGTTTTCCCCAAAAGCCCCCCCCCCTTTTTTTTTTTTCCCCCCAAAACCCCCCAAATCCCCAAAAAATTCTTGAAAAGCCCCCTTTTCCTTTGTTTTGGTATTTTTTTTATTTTTTCCCCCTTTAAATCCCCCCCCCTTTCCCAAAGTGGTAGTTTCCCGATTTAAGTTTTAAAAATGATTAAAAAAGTTTTTTTGTATTATTGAAATCCCCTTATTACCCCCTACTTATACTTTTAAATTTTAAACAGGGTTTTTCGGCCTTTTCTTTGCCTAAAAAATATTTTTTACTTATTTTAGTTTTTCCTTTTTTTTAGGAAATAAAGCAAACTTTGGCAAAATCAGATTTTTACAATTTAAAATTTTGTTTAACTTTGTAAATTTATGTCCCTTTGGAAAAATTTCAAAAAAAAGGTAAAGCTTGCAAAAAACAAAAAAAAAAATGCAGCTATATGTTTGGGCCCAGGAAACTAAGATAATTATTTAATTTAATTTTTTTAAAATTTTTTGCAGACTTAACTTTTTATGTATTTTACAGCACCCCAGACTCACCATGCTTATGAAGGAAAAAAAATCAATGGGTGGTAGGGATGCGGGGCGGGTTCATGAAACATGGAATTTTAAAATAGGCTTACTTGGCTTAACTTTTTAAACCCTTCAGCTTTTGTTCCATAGGTCAAAAGGGCAAAATTTTGGTAAATTTTTTCTCACCCTTTTTCTAACTACTGGTATCTTTGTAAGTTTTTAAAAAATGATCAGGGGTTTTAAAGATTTTTAAATTTTTTTGTATAGTAAAAAAGAAGGAAATGAAAGGAATTTGGGCCCCAGAGTTGTTTATTTCTTATCTGTACTTTGGTATGTAAATGTTTTTCTGATTTGTTCAAATTACATTTTCATATTTTTTATTGATATTTTTTTTGGTAGAACTTGCTAGAAAAAAGAGAAAAAGATTTCAGGGACAAAAGACTTTTTAAACTATGTAACACATTTCGTGCTTTTAAGTCCCCTTATAACATAACTTTTTTTAAAAAGCTTTGTCATTTGTTTTCACGATATAAGAAAAATAATTGGGGTTTTTTTTTGTAGGGAAATTTGCTAATTAATTTTTATTGTTTATTAATTGATTAATAATTGTGGAGATTTTTTTAAATTTCAAAACTGGTAAAATTTTGACTAAAGGAGGGGGGGGGGGGTTTGGGTTTCTTTTGAAAAAAAATCTATTTTTCGAAATGAAAAATTGAAAAACAATTGTGGTCTGTTGTAGGGGGAAACCTTTTTTGGAAAATGGGGGCAATGCTAAAAAAAATTTTTTGTTGAAATGTTAAAATGGGGCAGTTTTATAGTTTTTTTTTTTTTTTGTTTTGGGTCCCTCTGAACAAGTATTAAAAAATTTTGAGTACGAATTTGGGGAAAAAGCTTTGAAATTTTTTTTTTTAGCTTGTTACCCCTTTATAAAAGTTTTTAATTACCCAAATTTTTTTATTTAAAAACTTGATTTTTTTTTAATAGTTTTCCCTCATCAAAAAATTTTTTTTCCCAGTAATTTTTTCCCTTTTTTTTTTAAAATTTAAATATACAGTCCCCAGAAAACCGTCGTTTAGAGTGGATCCTAATTTAATGGATTTTTAAAAAAATTAGGGGGCCCAAAATGCATTGTTTAAAATTATATTTTTAACTTCTGTTTTATACGAATTTAAAATTACAATTTATTTTTCCCCCTTTTTTTTTTTTTTTAAATTTTTGATGTGTTTCCCCCACTTATTTTAATTCACCCCCCCCCCCCCCCCATCATTAGCCCAAATGGTATCGAGGATTGCTGTATTGTCTTAAATATCCCTGGGAGTTGTCCTTATATCTAATTTTTTGTTTAAAATAAAGTTGAAAAAATTTCTTTTTCTGTGATAAAAAGTGCTAAGGACAAGCAGTTACCCTTTTAAATGTATAAATTATAATAGTAAAAAAACTGGGGTGTTTTTTTTATTTTTTATTTTTTAAGCCCTTTTTAAATTTAAGTACAATAGCAAAAAAATATCCTTTTTTTGATTTAAAAAATTTGTTTAAATTTACCAAAGGCTAAAGGGTTTCTTTTCCTTTAAAGTTTATTTAAGGATCCGGGTATGGAAAATTTAAAAAAATTAGATTAGTGTTTAGTTGTTTCTTTGACAAAAAAAAAGCAAAAAAAAAAAAAAAATTTTTTAAGTGGTTTATTTTTAGAAAAAATTTTTAAACCTTTATTGCCCAATTTTATCCCTAAAATTTTTACGATTATAGAAAAATATTTTTAAACCATATTGTCAAATACTGTTTTTATTGAATTTTTTAAATTTTGGGGGTTTCTCCCTAGCGGGGCTGCACTCCCTGTCAAGGCAAGAATGAAAATTTAAACTTTGCTTGGGTTTTAAAATTAACCCAGGTTTTTTGGCCTGGGGCTTAAACTTTTGGGGCATTGGGTTTGGGGAATGTTTCAAAAATTTTCCGGGAAAAACCCTTTTTTTAGTTGAACCTTTTGTTTTGGATACTTCTTTCCCCAGAAAAAGCCTTTTCTTATGTAGCTCCTAATAAGAAACAGGTTGCAGTGTATTAAGAGTCAGGAAATTGTTCATGTTTTAACGTGTCAAACTGCAAGCACATCTTTCTTGGGAAAAAACTTTTGGTCCTGATGTTTATACTGTCCCCTTTTTAAAAAAAAACTAGCAAAATTTTTTCCCCTGTTTGCATTGACTGCTTGGTTGTGAACTGCGCTTGTGGGAATTTTTTTGAAAGAATAAAATTGGGTCGAGAATAAAAAAAATTTCCCAATTTTTGTTCTTTTTATTTTAAGGGGCCCGCCCTTTCCTAACGAGTGGTTCCGTTCCCAAGCCCCATCAGTAAATGAATTTTTTTGCAGGGTGAGGAACGTACTATAATGGTGGGGGGGAGTTTGTGTTTTTCCCTCTTTTATTTTGTTTTAAAGTCACCCTTTTTTATTTTAAATTTCCCGGGATTTTTTTTAAATGTTTATACAGTTTGTGTACTGTATAATTTAAATAAACAGAATAAGGAAAAACAGCTCTAAATACTTATTTTGGGATGAAAGACTCAAGAAATCGTTAAAGACACGATTGCAAACAAAAACCCTTTCCCCGGCGGGGATTGAACCCCCAGGGCAAAAGTCTCAGGGAATTCCCCGCCCGTGCGGGTTTGCCCCCTTGACCAGCTAGCCACAATAAGATTCATCCACATTCCTTTTAAAAGAGGTCCTGTGCTTTAAAATTCCTATGGTGTAGAAAATTTACCCCCGTTGGATGAATCTTTTTGGGCTACCCCGGTCTAGTGGTAACGCGCGGGCTGAGTTTTTAGACTTGACCCGGGGTTTAAAACCCGGGGCCCGGGGGTTTGGTTTGTTTGCAAAACCCCTGTCCCCTTACGTTTCTTGGTATGTTGACGGCAGTGAAGGGATTGAGCTAGAGTTCTTTGGGGCCCCGTAGCTGGGGATTCGCTGTAAAAACCCCTTGCTTTTTTGGTCACAGAGGTGCCTTTGCTTTAAACCCTTTATGGGGTTTTGAAATATAAACCCATTTTGGGTGAAAACTTATTGTGGCTAGCTGGCTAGTGGGGGTTTAAGCGAGGGCTGGAAATTTTGGACTCTATGAAAAGCGGGTTTTAAAACCCGGCCGGGGGGGTTTTGGTTTTTGGTATTGGGAAAATGGTCAGAGGAGCCTGTCGTAAGTCTGAGGCATCAGTTTAAAAAGGGGTTTCTTTATGGGAAGATGTCTTTTGGTTTTTTGGGGTGTCTTCTTGCCCCTTGATGCCGGGTTGGGAAAACTACCCCCTTCCCCCCAAACTCCCCTCTTCAAAACAAACACATCGCCTTACTTGTGGGTATCTCATGGAGAGGTACCCTGTTCCCCTCGAAGGGGAAATTTTTCAAAGGGTTTCCCGTTTCTGTTAGCCCTTTTTCTGTTGGACTGTTCCCCCTTTTTTCAGCGAGCACGCAAAAATTTACCTTTGTTGTCAAAGCCCCTTTTTAAATTTTGTTTAAATAAAAACGCCCAAACAGCCCCTTGCTGTTGGGCCCTCCCCTAAAATTTAAAAACCTATCGTTGACTTTTTTACAGCAAAAAGGTTTTACGCACAATCTTTGGGTGATGCTGCCTCTAGCACTTATTGGGAGCCCCCCCTAAAATTTCCCTCTTGCTACCTATATCCCCAAGGGGACTGCCCCCCCAAAATTTTTCTTTTTTTTTCCCCCCCGTTGTTTTCAAAGGTCCCCCCCCCCTTTTGGGGGTACATTTTGGGGCCCCCCTTTTTCGGGTTTCCCGTCCCATAGTCCTCCGTATCTAATTCCTTTTTCTGTCCTTTTATCAGATGTCTCTTTCTTTAATCCTCAGTCTGTCCTCCCCCTTTATATTTTTTCCTCCAAAACCCGGTATCGACAAGACCCCGTACGAACCCTCCTCCCCAAATTTTCCCTCTACTTTTCAGAGGTTTTAAAAAAAAACTCCTTTAACCCCCCCTTCCCCTTTATCCCCCTCCACATTTTTCCTTCCCAGCCCCTGTACCGGGGCTTCCCCCTTTTACTGGCTCTGTTAAAATTTTGGAGGTTATCCCCCTCCCCCGTTACTGTGCCTTCCTCCCCCGTCCCCCCCAATTTTTTTTCCTCTTCTGCCCCTCCAGGTCTTCCCCCCCCCCTTTTGCCCATCCAATTCTTTGGGGGTTTCCCCCCACCCTTTCGCCCCCCCCTTTCCTTTTTTATTAAATCCAAATTTCAGCTCCAATCTTTAAATCAAAAATCCTCTTCCCCCTTCCCTCTCCAATATCGTTTTCCCAAAAACGGCTCTGAAACCCGAAACACTTTTGGGGCAATTTTCTGAAAAAATTTGCAGAGCCCAAACCATCAATGGACACTGATCCACCCTCTGTTCCTTCTCTTTCCTCTTCCCATCGGGGCCCAAATCCTTTCTTTACAACGCCCCCGTTCCTTCGCTACTTGAACGTTTTCCTTTGCCCCTGCCGTGGTTTTTTTAACCCCTTAGTCCGTAGGTACCCTTTCCCGCGGATTTCAGGTATCTTTCTTTGCCAATCATGGGCCCATTTTAAAATGGGGAAAATTTTTGCGCCTCTGGGGGGGGAATTAATTGGGGGGAAGCTAAAGATGTTGCTCTCCCAGTTTTTGTTGGCGTTTGCTTACAGGAACCAAAAATTTCCTCTGCCCTTATCTAAAACCATCTCAGGTATAATTTTTTGTTTTCTTCAGATCCCCTTTTTCCCGTGGGGGCCTTTTAAAGAAAGTTTCCCTTCTTCTACGCACGATATTCCCCTTCCATCAGCTATTTTTTTCGTTTTCTTCGCGGGATTAACAGCAGCCCGTTTCCAATTTCTTGGTGGTATACACTCTGTTCTTTTTACCCCTTCCCCTTTCGGGCATTATCTAACCAGATATTGCCCCTTTTTTGTTTCTTATTACCCCTACCCCCTTTGGTTTTTTGGCAATTTTAATGCCCATCATTTCCTCTGGGGGATCTCGCTGTGATTCCCGTGGCATTCAGTTAGAGGCTTTTCTTGCTACCCACCCCATCCATGTTTTAAATACAGGTACTCGACCCATTTTGATCTCGGACTCATACTCTTGCATCGATCTCTCAGTCTGCTCTTCCTCTGCCGCATTAGACTTCACCTGGTCTGTTCTCCCGGATTTACATGACAGCAATCATTTCCCAATCATTCTTACTTCCCCTTCATATTCACCACCTCTTCGTAACCCACACTTGCAATTTGATCAGGCAAATTGGAACCTTTACTTACAACTAACTGTTTTTAGTGAGGTTCCTTCTTCGTCCTCCTTTGATGAGCTTTTACACCTCTTGTCTTCTTTTGTTTTAATCAGCTTCTCATTCTATACCCCAAACTTCGGGCAGGCATTCTCAGAAATGCGTGCCTTGGTGGTCTCCTGCTTGTGCTCATGCAGTACGTTTGAAACGCGCTGCGTGGGGCAGGTACCGGTACAATAGAACCACAGAGAGACTTCTTGATTTTAAGCACAAGTGTGCGATCGCTCGCCGTGTCATCCGTGATGCTAAATGCACTTGCTGGCGAGATTGTCTCCATCACCTCTGCTTCCTTTATGAGTGCAGTCTGGAAAAAAGTACAAAAACTGAGTGGTAAATATTCTCCTGACCCGGCTCCTGTTCTTTGGGTTGCCTGTGTTGATATAGCAAACCCACTGGATGTTGCCAATGAAATTGGCAATCATCTGGTCCATATTTCTCAGGGGCTATATCTATCCCCCTTGTTTCTTTCCTCAAAGTCTGCCAGAGAGTTAGCACCCTTGGACTTTTCTTCTCTCAGAGAAGAACAGTATAATGTGCCTTTTACACTTCAGGAACTGGAGGCAACACTCTCAGCTTGCCGATCATCGGCAGCTGGGCCCGACAACATTCATATTCGTATGCTACAACATTTACATCAGTCAGGCCTTGCAGTCCTATTATGCCTTTCAATCTTATTTGGTCACAGGGAGTTCTTCCACAGCTGTGGAAATCTGCCATTGTTCTCCCTTTCCGCAAACCGGGTACTACGGAACATGAAGCCTCCCACTATCGTCCCATTGCTCTTGCCAGTGCAGTTTGCAAAGTGATGGAACGCCTGGTAAATAGACGTTTAGTGTGGTATTTAGAGACCCACAACAGTCTCTCCACTCGTCAATATGGCTTTCGTAAGGGCCATTCTACCATAGACCCCTTTTGGATACGTATGTTCGTAATGCCTTTGCGAATAACCACTCGGTTTATTGCCATTTTTTTTTGACCTTGAGAAGGCATATGACACAACTTGGAGGTATAATATTTTGGCCCAAGCCCACTCCTTAGGCCTCCGAGGCAATCTACCGTCCTTCCTTAAGAACTTTTTAACTGACAGACATTTCCGTGTTCGGGTTAATAATGTGCTCTCCCCAGACGTTATCCAAGCTGAAGGTGTCCCCCAGGGATCTGTTCTGAGCACAACACTTTTTCTCCTTGCTATAAATGATTTGGCCTCGAGTCTTCCATCCAATATTTGGTCATCACTCTATGTTGATGACTTCGCTATTGCATGTGCAGGCGCTGACTGTCGCCTCATTACAGTTTCTCTCCAACATGCGGTCGACCGTGTTTCCAATTGGGCCACCCCACACGGGTTTAAATTTTCCAGTACCAAAACTCGCCAAATTACTTTCACTAGACACTCTGTCATCTCAGATCATCCTTTGTACCTCTATGGCTCCCATATCCCTGAACGTGATAGTCAGGTTTCTAGGCCTCCTCTTTGACCGTAGGTTATCCTGGAAACCTCACATTACCTCTCTGAAGGCAACTTGTCACAGCCGGCTGAACCTTCTTAAAACCTTACTCATCTTTCATGGGGAGCTGATCGTCGAACTCTCCTTCGCCTACATTCCGCCCTCATTTTATCGAAACTTGATTATGGTGACCAGATCTATTCAGCGGCCTCTCCTGCTACTCTCTCTAGCCTTAACCCCATTCATCACCAAGGATTACGTTTATGCCTTGGTGCTTTTCGCTCTTTCCTGTTGAGAGCCTCTATGCAGAAGCGAACGTTCCATCCTTATCCAATCGCTGTGATGCCCATTGCCTTCGCTACTATGTACACTCTCATGATCTCCACAATCCTTCCATTTATAGATTATTATTATTATTACAATCAAGGGGGAAGCGCTAATCCCGGAGGATTATACAGTGCCTGGGGGGGATGTGGAAGGCATTCAGGCTTAATTTGGGGAACTGGAGCACAGATCCAATTCCCTAAATCAAGAGCCCCTCACCAACATCAAGGAACCTTCCTTGAGGGGTCCATTTATAGAATGGTCACCGATATTAGTAGACATCTTTATTTGTTCGCACCCGTTTGCTCCGTCCCTTCTCCCTTCGCCTACATTCGCTCTTAGTTTCTCTTCAATTACTACCTTTCTATTTATCATGTAGCATCTCACTTTTCCCTACCCCCCTGGGAAGTTTCAGCTGTTCGAGTCTGTTCTTCTCACTCCTTGCTCGAAAGCCCAACTGTCTACGGTAGCTTCCTGCTCTCTTTTCTTTACCACTTCCACTCTCATTCTCATGCCATGCAGTGTACACAGATTCAAATTCAAATTCAAAGTTTGTTCTCTAAAAGATCACAATGTTGAATTTGGTTGTTGTGTGTTTTACATGTAGTTAAATAATGATTACAGTGTGTACACTAGAACGTCTAGCATGGTAGGCATTTCGGGCAGGCTTAGTTTAATTCTTTATTTTAAAATTTACAAATTATGAGGTAAGTTGGTATTATGGCTAAGTGACTAAATATAGTTTTGTGAGTTTAGCAATGTGAATGCTTTTGTTTTGGCACAGTACATGTTTCAGTATTGGAGTATCATAGGATTCATTATTATAAGATTGAGATTAATATTTCTGTTTATGGTCAATGGGTGAGTGAGTGTAAGTGTGAACCACAGGTGGTATTTGTGTAGTAAGTTGATGGGGTTTATCAGGGAGATAAGATGTTTTCTAATTGGTAGTTTTGAAGGTGATGAATGTGTCTGCAGTTCTAGAGTTCTCATGTAGGTGTTGTTCCAGATTTTAGGGCCTTGTACATACATTGAATTTTGTAAAGGTTTAGTCGGACATGGGGAATGTCGTAGAGATGTTTGTGTCTGGTGTTATGCCTGTGGGTTCTGTCACAACTATCAAGAAGGTTTTAGGTCAAGGTTGATATTGGAGTTTAAGGTCCTGTAGATGTAGATTGCACAGTAGTAAGTGTGGATGTATGAACAGGAGTAAGTTTAGATCTATGAAGAGTGGGGGGTTGTGTTTGCCAGGGATGGGATTTGTGATTATTCTTACTGCAGCTTTTTGTTGGGTTATTATTGGCTTTAGGTGTGTTGCTGCAGTTGATCCCCAAGCACAAATAGCATAGGTGAGGTATGGATAATAAGTGAGTGGTATAGTGTGAGAAGGGCATTTTGCGGCACGTAGTGTCGTATCTTGGAGAGGATCCCAACTGTTTTGGTTTCTTTTTTGGTTATATGTTGGATATTGGTTGCTGAAATTCAGGTTGTTGTCAAGGTATAGGCCTAGGAATTTGCCCTCATTATGTTTGGTAATTAGAGTGTTGTCGATCTTAATGTTAATTTGTGCATCTCCTGCTCTGCTACCAAACATAATATATAGATTTTGTCGGTGTTAAGGTAAGTTTATTGGCTGTCATCCAAGTGATATTTTGTTCATTTTCCTCGTTAACAATGGTGTTGGGGGGGTGGCAAATTAGGGTGAAGATGACATAAGTGTATCGTCAGCAAAGAGGAATGGGTTTCAGGTGTTGGGATACTTTTGGGGAAGATCATTGATGTATATGAGGAAGAGCAGGGACCAAGGACACTTCCCTGGGGAACTCCAGTATCAAGTGGCCGTGTTGTTGATGCTGTGTCTTTAATGGAAAACATACTGATCCCTATTAGTAAGGTAAGATTTGAAATAAGCAAGCGCAGGGCCCTCTTATCCCGTAATGGTCAAGTTGTGGAGTAGGATGTCGTGGTCTACTGTGTCAAAAGCTTTTCTTAGGTCAATAAAAATTCCTAGTGGATATTCCTTTTTTTCCAATGCTGTGTAAAGCAGATCTAGCATTTTTATGATTGCATCATTGTGCTTTTATTTTTCCAAAAATCCAAATTGGCAGGGGTTTTGAGTATGTTTTGTGCTGTTATAAATGAATATAGTCTCCTGTGCACGAGTTTCTAAAAAGATTTTGGATAGCAATGGTAAGTTTGATATTGGCCTTAGTTGTTTAAGTCTGTAGGGTCACCACCTTTATGTATTGGTGTAACCCTTTGCCATCTTGAGTAGTTTCGGGAAGGTGCTAGTTTCTAGTGACTTGTTTTAAAAAATAATGAAATAGCTGCGAAAGGATATGGGCTGCTCGCTTGTACAGTAATGGTGGGACATTAGACAGATTCCCGAGTTGTTTTTTTAAATGACTTCATAATCTCAGTGACTTCCGAGGGCTCGTTGGTGCAAGATATAAGGAATTTGGGAAATTCCCATCTAGGTAGTCCCCGGCCCTGGCATTAGTATGTGGGGTTTTATTGGCGGGGATTAGATCCTATGGTTGAGAAGAAGTCATTTATCTTGTTAGCTGTGTCAGTGGGATGTAGTGGTGTTTCATTAGGTTTAGTTTTGGACAATATTCTTGGTTTTTTTTTAAGTTTGTGGGTCCCTAGAAAACTGAGTGTTTTTCCGGTCTTTTTTATATCTATCTAAATGTCTGTGATCTCTGGAGTAGTATAGTTGTTTGGCTTTCTTTATTACTTTGGTGAGAACTGATGAATAGTGTTTAAGAATATCTTTGTGTTTTTAATCCTGTCTATATTGCTTTTCAAAATTGTGTTTCTTGTCAATGGATTTCAGAATGGTTTCTGGTTAGCCTGGGCAACCCAAACAGTTTGTTTGTGATCTGTTTCGTTTTTATAGGACAATGTTTGTTGAATAGTCCAAGTAATTTGTTAAGAAAAATGTCTGTCCAGTATCAATACCATTGGCCCTTTGGAGAAATTTCTTAGGCCAGTCAACAACCTCTAGGTCAGTTGTGAACTTCCTTATTGAGGCCTCGTCATGGAGTCTAAATGGACTTTTGTATTTAAGTGGTGGTTTTTTTAATGTTTTTCAGGAGGAAGGTGGGTAGGGTCTGTAGTGCTTCTGTGATTATCCCGATTTAAGGGGGGCTATAATTGGTCCAATGGGTCGTTTGGTTTTGCCCT
>NW_026471353.1:0-11307 GCF_026875155.1 Cherax quadricarinatus | reverse complement strand
AAATATTCATGTTTTTTTGCGACTTTTACAGTAAAATTTGGGCCCCGAAAATAGGGAAAAAGTGGGAAAACGCTGATGCGAAAACATCTCCGAGACCGCTAACTTTGCGAGAGCATAATTCCGTAAGTTTTCTATCAAATTTCAAACTTTTGGTGTCTTTATGATCGGGAAAAGATTCTCTATCATTTCATAAGAGAAAATAATTTTTTTTTTTTTTTAAATTTGGCCGACCCTGAGAACGAGTTTCGGAGAGGGCCTGTCGACCCTCAAAGGGTTAATTATATTGTTTATTATGTCATGTTAGATGAATTGTGATAAAAAAAAATAAGCTGTACAGTTGATCATAGCATCATATTCAAATATTTTTCTCGTCTCTCCAGAGTGCAAGAATGAATTATTGGCTTTTCAGTTAATTTAAATGAGGAAAATTAATTTGGTATACAAGTAAATTGAGTTATGAGCTAGCTCCTGGAACAAATTAAACTTGTAAGTCAAGGTTCCACTTTATATTATATTAACTATTAGTTTACATAGTCACATAGATACATTTGATACATTCTTAATTGTAACAGTGAAATTCAGATGAATATATTAGGCTACTATATTATCAATATTGGGTACCATAATTTTTTCCTCCTCCAGGTCCTTCCGATTACAAATCCGGCATCATTGGGACCTGTAGTGTGCCGGAATACTGAGTTTGCCAGATTACAGAGTGGTTAGGTTAGAATACACTTAATAAAATTAGCCAACTTGACTTGCACAAAGTTCATTGAACATCGGCAAAAACCGAACATTTCTGCTACTTTGAGCTCAATTTCAAGGTACTTTTCGTCATGAAAGCAATCAAAATCATGTCTATTTCTGTAATATATTTTCTATTCTATCAAATGAGACCAAAAAAAAGAGAATACAACCATAAAAACCATGCGAAAATATATCGCAAAGAGGCGGCTAATGGCTGAGAAGTGAATTCCCTTATTTATCATCCATCTTTTTTATTTTTGTTGTACGTTTAGAAGCATCTTTCCATCATACATTGCCCAAGTTTCAATAAGACAGTCCAACAAACAACTGAGAGAAAAAAAATATTTACCAAAAATCAAGTATGGCAAGCCCAAACTAGGTACTGGAAATAAGTAATTTTGTCTAAGTTTTTTTGGGTTATGCCAGGTTCTCTATACATTCACCACTATGTATGATAATCTATGTAACTGTATTTGTGTATACCTGAATAAACTTATTTACTTCTAGTCTGTCGACTAAATACAAGAAACCGCCCATTTACTTATTTCAACTACCCAATAAAGTGGTCAGAAATTGGCAATTTGGCCAATTTCACACAAATAATAATATCTTTATTTACTACACGTACATGTACATGGTATATAGGCCAAGCTGACATCAGCTAGTTATGCACAGTTTTTCAAGCAAATTAGGTCAGTTGTCCCAGGATTTTAAAACCCACAACCCGTCGACTAACTCCGAAGGTACCCATTTACTGATGGATAAACATAGACAACAGGTGTAAAGAAACACGCCCAATGTTTCAAATTTAGGTTGGATAAGTACATGAGTGGGAGGGGTTGGATTTGAGTGGGACTTTTTACATCAGAGCTTATTTCTTGGGTGGCATTGAAAAATTGGGTTGGGCAAATTGTTTTGTTAGTGGGATGAATTGTAAAGGACCTGCCTAGTATGGGCCAACAGGCCTCCTGCAGTGTTCCTCCTTTCTTATGTTCTTATGTTCTACCCCGGTGGGAATTGAATATTTACCAAAAATTATACATGGTTAACCCAAGCCAGGTACTGAAATGAAGCCACGTTGTCTGACTTTTTTGGGTTATCCTAGGTTCTCTACACATATGCTGCTATGTGTGATAATCTATATAGAGAAAATAACTTTTTTGTTTCAGGTTTATGGTGCAGTATGAGTGTATATCACAGTTAGCCCTGTGCCATACTCTGTTTTCTCTAATATAAGCCCCAAGACAGGGATAGGAGAATGGTATTTATATACCATATCCTCTTCATACCTCCGTCGAATGCTCCCGGGGTTATGCCAAATATTATTTTATTCTGGAGTATTTAATATGTTTTATGTTATTTATATTGTTTGTTATGCCATATTAGATCAATTGTGATAGGTAAATAAGCTGTAGTGTTGATATTAGCATAATAAAGCATATTCTCCTGCTTCATGAGACTGAGTTCATGGCAACTGACAGTGGCTTCAAACCCACCATACTTTAATGGATAATGTACTGTGTAGGTTGCTTTACACAACGAGAAGCATTTCTTTTATTCATTGGAACCATGGCTAGGGCATGCCTAGGCATTTCAGGCAGACTGATCCAAATTCTTACCCCATAATTGGCACAGGTTATGAATAGTGCTTTTTAAACCCCTTTTTTGAGTGTCGACAGGCACTCTCCGAGACTTGTTCTCAGGGTCGGCCAAATTTCAAAAAAAAAAAAAAAAAAATTGTTATGAAAAGATATGAATCTTTTCCCAATCAATTGATCCCAAAGGAATAAATTTTTGATTGAAAACTTACGGAATTATGATCTCGCGAAGTTAGCTGTCCGATGTTTACGCATTGGCGATTTTGCCCACTTTGACCCCTATTTTCGGCTATTTCCAATATACTAGTCGACAAAAATCATAACTTTTTTGGGCCAGAAACTCCATTTTTTCTTTTGGGAATGAGTAAAAGGGAAACCACCCATTTACCAATTTCAACTATCCAATAAAGTGGTTCAGAATTTAGCAATTTGCCAGTTTCTCACTGTTATATCTTCGAAATTGGTCATCCTGTGTTATTTAACTATTGTAAGAGAATATGTTCATCACTTAATATTATAGCGCAAAAGTCCCCATTTATAGCTAAAATAGAGACTTTCGGCATTATATTATTACAGTATCTGTTAATATATGAAAAATACCATGGTATCACTATTTTGCTATTTTCGCTATTTTGTTATTATCACTATTTTGTTATCACTATTTTGTTATTATTATCACTATTATTTTATTATTATTGTTAGGTAGGATTTCTTGTGTATATAGAGTTTAAGTCGGAACCACCCAGTGAATTGTTCAATTGTTTAGTCCGGCGGCGACGTTTGGGTCGCTGACCCAACCTGCGGTGTCAACAGACTGGCAATAGTCTTTGCTCCCTGCTCAGCCTAAATGATCGTTATTGGCTCTTACGGTGTACAGTTTAAAAGGGTTTTTTTGGAAAATTGGACTCTAGAGCTGACTCTTTTTTTTTCCTCATTGCTCTGAAAGTTTCTTTTGTATTTATTTCTTGGTCAGTTCAGTAACCCCATAGAGATCTTTGGGGGCCAGATTCAAAGGTCTTGTTAAACTTGTCCTTTTGTTTTTGAGTTTACAGTTTGTTAAGACAAAAGACGTAAATTTTAAATGAAGACTTAATTACAGGGAAAAATAAAAACTTCCTTTTTAAATGTGACATTTCCATGATTTTGAATTAAATGTATATGGAAAATTTTTATTGTACAAAGTATTTTTACATTAATACAAAGAAAAGATAAAGTTTGTATTTAATATTTTTAAAAAATTTTAAAAATTTTATTTATGGAGTTTCCCAGTTAAAAATTTTTCCCCCTTTGACTCTAAAATACCTTTAAAAATAACTCGGACCCCAAAAATTTGTTGCATAAGAAAAAAATGGTAACAGGCCACTTTCTAAAGGGTTCTTTAAAAGTTTCTTATTCGCAACAAAGCGGTACCCGTCCGGGAGCTCTGTTGTTCAAAGACTTTGACCCAAAAGAACAATATTAAAGTTATATATGGGAAATTTTATCTTTAGTTAATTTCAAAATATTGATCATGGAAATACTTTTAAAGGTTTTTTGAAGTTTAAAAACATTGTCAAAGCTGGATTTTAAAACTTAAAACGTGCTGGCAGATACCCCATAAATTGGGAGTACCTACGATAGATATTCACAGCCAATCCCGTAAGGGCAAAAATTAGAAACAAATTTTTTTCCAGGGGCCTTAACCTCTGTGCCGGAGATTCTGACTCAAAAATTTATTTTCCCAAAGTAAGTACCATTTGAGATTCGAAGTATTAGCAGAACAAAGAGTTGATCTTGAAATTGAATCGATAGATTAGGTCCGCTTTGGCCCTTAGTAAAGTGTGAAGTATTGCAGGGGTGCAGCCGGTTCGGCATTGTGTTATGAAGGAATTCCTTTAATGGTCAGCCTGTCACTCCCAAAGGTGCAGCCCAAAAGGAATACCCACGTACGCCAGTTAAATTCCCTCATTTTCGATCCCATCGGGGCATATTTCTAAAAAGTCAGTTTGAGAATTAGAGGAATTTTACGATGCTCAAATTGAGGCTCAGCGTAAATTAAATGAAAAAGACTTTAAAAGGGGAAATGCCCACTATAAAAGACAAAAACAACAAGGTAATGTGAGTAAAAAGATGTACTAAACCCCAAATGATTTTTTTGTATAAAAAAACTGCTCTATGGTTCCAAAGGGTTTAAGGAAGAGATTTAGATACTATTTTGAAGTCTTTAGAATCAAGCGACGTGCTATGAGCTGGCCCCGGAACATGGCAACCTTATTACTACTTCATTGTTGGTAAAGCTAAAGTTGTACGGCTACGTTACCTTTTGAGAAATATGTGGGATTTTTTTCCGTTAAGAAGGCTATCCTAGAAGCTTTGCTCCCCCAGATGTTATAAAAAAAAACCTTTAGAGCATTAAAACCCCAGCCAACTCAGTGTATCGATTTTGCTGTGAAAAAAAATCGCTTTTGAGGGGTGTAGAGTTCTAACTGTAAAAAAGGGAAAGTTTTTCCCCAAAATTGACCCTGCATGAGGATTTCTAAAATAATTTAAGAAGCTTGCATAGGTATTTGATTAGTTGCCCTATAGAAAATTAAACAGAAACACCCTCGCTCGCGATAATTATGAAATTCCAAAATGATTGGCGAAACAAAAAGTGGGAAAAACAGTGACAAAATACCCCCCAAAGAAAAGCGATCCAATCTTACGAGATGCATCGCAACAGAACCCTTGCCCGCCTCCTATGATCCCCTCCCACCCATTAATAAAAAATTTAGATCAAACTTAGGAAAATTTAAAAACCCAAAAGGGAAAAACAGTGAGTTGAACTCCCTTTTGAATAAAAAGGGCATTTAAGGAAACCTGTTATTGGCTAGAGAGGGATCCCAGGAACGAGCGACTTCGTTTCCAATCAGGTAATTCTTCATCGACAACTCAAAAAAAACTGAACCCGACCGAACAAGTTCAAAAGAACGAATCAGTGTCGTTCTAGATGACTCAATATAGAGTGTTTAGAAAAAGATATTCGCTCAGCTATGAGTCCCTATTTGCTAAAGTGAAAAGTTGGAATAAAAGGACTCAATTAGTTAAAATTTAAATTTCCTTCCGTGTAGGGAAAGTTATTGTTTGGGGTGAAGCAGGACTATTCCCGTAAGTGATATGACTTGCACAAAGCTAGATGTCTTTTAGAAGCCTAGGGGCGCCTTTTATAAGGTGCTTTACAGGATTAATCCAAACCCAACCTATACTGGCTTTGTGTCGGTGGGTTTTCCGTAAAACTTTTCCTGTTCAGGGCGTTGATTTTCTCATAGGCAATGATCTAGACTACCCGGGTATAAGCGAGGCCTCTGTTTTTGATAATTCTACTACATTAATATCCCATAGAAGCTTGAAAAGAGGCCCTACCTTTTTTTCCTCTCAAAGTTATAATAGAGCAATGTTAGAGCGCCTCAAAATCCTTTATAAATGAAGTCCCAAGTAGAGGCGAAGATTTAGGTCTGATTTTTTTTTCGCCGATCCTTATAAAACCCTATCTTCACTTCTGAAATTTCATGATCGGCCCCTTTTTTAGTTTTGATATTAAAAATGTATTAAAGAAGATTTAATAAGGGACGTTTCCCTTTATCCTCCCCCTAGAGAAATTACGAGAGTAGCTATACAGAAGACGACGCCCAAAAACTGGACAATTGTAAATATCTTGTAATGGGAAATTAAAGAGGGAAAAGGAAAAGTCTTTTTGTCTTCCGAGGATCTCTGTCTACCAAACATCTGAGTGCTACCTAGCACTTTTGGAATTGGGTATTGTTTGCCCACCATAGTCCCCTGGGAGGCATTTGGGGTAAGAAAATGCTGAGAAAAAAGCCCAAAATTTTCATTGACACAGAAAAGAAGGAGATGTGGAAAGCTATCTAAAGGTTGTCAAGTCTGCCAAGTGCCGGCAAACCCTTTGCACCCCTTGATTTTTCAGTCATTTTTTTGTTCAACAAAACTGTTTGGTTGCTATGTTTGGGATGAAGTTTTGTTTTTTGTGGGACTTTGTCAGTCACTGGTTTAAGTCTAGTTGAGTCGGAGACTAGGACTCTTAGAGCACTTTTATAAACAAAATTATTTGATATATTTTTTATTATTAAATGTTAATTTACCAGACGGTACTTAAGACACTAAATGTGACATGTGCCCTTTGCACAATACACTGTAAGGACTTAAAACTTATATACACAAGAAATCCTACCTAACAAAAAATAAAAAATAATGTAATAATAACAAATAGTGATAACAAAATAATGATAATAACAAAAAAGCGATAACAAAATAGTGATAATAAAAAGGTTTTTTCTTATTAACAGATAATAATATAATGCCGAAAGTTCTATTTTAGCTAAAACGGGGACTTTCGCACTATAATATTTAAATGGGTGAACATTTCTCTAAAAGTATTAAATAAAAACCCTGTGCTTGATTTCAAAGACTTCAAAATAAGTATCTAAATTCTGTCATTAAAACCCTTTGGGCCATAGAGCAGCTTTTTGATACTGAAAGAATCATTTGAGGATTTAGTAATCTTTCACTCCCTTCCCTTTTTGTTGTTGTCTTATATAGTGGAGCATTTCCCTTTTAAAATCTTCTTCATTTAATTTACGTGAGCCTCAATTTGAGCGTCTGTAAAATAGTCTCTCTAATTTTTAAAGTGACTTTGAGAAAAATTTCCCCCATGGTATCGAAAATGAGGGAATTGAATGGCGGACGTGGATTTTCCCTTTGGGGGGCACTTGGTGAGGGGCGGCTGACCATTAATAGGAAACCTTAGAAAGGCGAAAAGCCCGAACAGCGGCTGCCCCGAATACTTATCTATTTACTAGGGCCAAAGTGGGACCTAAAACTATTGATTCAATTTCAAGATCAACTCTTTGTTCTGCTAATATTCGAATCTCAAATGGTAGCTTAATTTAGAAATTTTAGAGTCAGAATCTCCGGGCACATGTTTGGTTGGGCCCCCGGAAAAAAATTTTTTTTCTAATTATTGCCCTTACGGTATTGGCGTGTAATATCTTCTAGGGACTCCCTTTTTTGGGCTATCTGCCAGCACGTTTGAAGTTTAAGGAGTCCAGCTTTTCAATGTTAAAAACTTCAAATAACTCTTTAATGTGATCTTCCATGATCAATATTTTGAAATTAACTAAAATAAATTCCCCGTATTAAAATTTAAAATTGTTTTTTT
Organism: Cherax quadricarinatus; assembly: GCF_026875155.1. Lineage (NCBI taxonomy): Eukaryota > Metazoa > Arthropoda > Malacostraca > Decapoda > Parastacidae > Cherax > Cherax quadricarinatus. The sequence continues at coordinate 3,768 of NW_026471353.1, read as the reverse complement.
TGACAATGTCTTGAACAACGACTCCGGACGGTTTCCGCATTTTTGCGGGAATAAGAAATTTTTAAAGAACTTCAGAATGTGGCCTGTTACCATTTATTTCTTATGCAACAAGATTTTTGGATCCGAGTTATTAAAGGTATTTTAGAGTCTAGGGGAAATAATTTCAACTGGGAACTCCATAGAATAATATTTAAATTTATTAAAAGTATTTAAATACAATACTTTATCTTCTCTTTGTAGTTAATGTAACTTAATTTCATTTTTTACAATAAATTTACCATATACATTTAATTCAAAATCATGGAAATGTCACATTAATAAGGAATTTTAAATTTATTCTTCCTGTAATTAAGTCTTCATTAACATTTACGTCTTTGTCTTAACAAGACTGTAAACTCAAAATACAAAAGGTACAAGATTTAACAAGACCTTTGAATCTGGCCATAAAGTATCTCCATGGATTACTGAACTGACCAAGAATATAAATATCAAAAGAATCTTTCAGAGCAATGAGGAACAAACTGAGTCAGCTCTAGAGTCCAATTCTCAAAACCATTCAAACTGTACACCGTAAGAGCCAATATACGATCAGTTGTCAGGGCTAGAGCAGGGAGCAGACTGACTACTTGCCAGTCTGTTGACACATCGTCAGGTTGGATCAGCTGACCCAAACGTCAGCCAGCCGGACATAAACAATTGAACAATTCACTGGATGGTTCCGAGACTTAAACTCTATATACACAAGAAATCCTACCTAACAATAATAATAAAATAATAGTGATAATAATAACAAAATAGTGATAACAAAATAGTGATAATAACAAAATAGCGAAAATAGCAAAATAGTGATACCATGGTATTTTTCATATATTAAGAGATACTGTAATAATATAATGCCGAAAGTCTCTATTTTAGCTATAAACGGGGACTTTTGCGCTATAATATTAAGTGATGAACATATTCTCTTACAATAGTTAAATAACACAGTATGACCAATTTCGAAGATATAACAGCGAGAAACTGGCAAAATTGCTAAATTCTGACCACTTTATTGGATAGTTGAAATTGGTAAATGGGTGGTTTCTTGTACTCATTCAATAGAAAAAATGGAGTTCTGGCAAAATAGTTATGATTTTTGTCGACTAGTATATTGGAAATAGCCGAAAATAGGGCTCAAAGTGGGCAAAATCGCCAATGCGTAAACATCGAGACAGCTAACTTCGCGAGATCATAATTCCGTAAGTTTTCAATCAAAATTCATACTTTTGGCATCAATATGATTGGGAAAAGATTCTTATCTTTTCATAAGAATTTTTTTTTTTTTTTTTTTTTGAAATTTGGCCGACCCTGAGAACAAGTCTCGGAGAGTGCCTGTCGACACTCAAAGGGTTAAAATGCACTGTTCCATAACCTGTGCCAATATGGAGTAAGAATTTGGATCAGTCTGCCTGAAATGCCTAGGCATGCCCTAGCCATGGTTCCAATGAATAAAAGAAATGCTTCTCGTTGTGTAAAGCACCTACACAGTACATTATCCATTAAAGATATGGTGGCTTTGAAGCCACTGTCAGTTGCCATGAACTCAGTCTCATGAAGCAGGAGAATATGCTTTATTATGCTAATATCAACACTACAGCTTATTTACCTATCACAATTGATCTAATATGGCATAACAAACAATATAAATAACATAAAACATGTTAAATACTCCAGAATGAATAATATTTGGCATAACACCGAGCAGTTCGACGGAGGTATGAAGAGGATATGGTATATAAATACCATTCTCCTATCCCTGTCTTGGGGCTTATATTAGAGAAAACAGAGTATGGCACAGGGCTAACTGTGATATACACTCGTACTGCACCATAAACCTGAAACAAAAAAGTTATTTTCTCTATATAGATTATCACACATAGCAGCATATGTGTAGAGAACCTAGGATAACCCAAAAAAGTCAGACAACGTGGCTCATTTCTAGTACCTGGCTTGGGTTAGCATGTATAATTTTTGGTAAATATTCAATTCCAGCCAGGGTTAGAACATAAGAAATAAGAAAGGAGGAACACTGCAGGAGGCCTGTTGGCCCATACTAGGCAGGTCCTTTACAATTCATCCCACTAACAAAAACATTTGCCCAACCCAATTTTCAATGCCACCCAAGAAATAAGCTCTGATGTGAAAGTCCCACTCAAATCCAACCCCTCCCACTCATGTACTTATCCAACCTAAATTTGAAACATTGGGCGTGTTTCTTTACACCTGTTGTCTATGTTTATCCATCAGTAAATGGGTACCTCGGAGTTAGTCGACTGGTGTGGGTGTTATCCTGGGACACTGACCTAATTTGCTTGAAATACTGTGCATAACTAGCTGATGTCAGCTTGGCCTATATACCATGTACATGTACGTGTAGTAAATAAAGATATTATTATTTGTGTGAAATTGGCCAAATTGCCAATTTCTGACCACTTTATTGGGTAGTTGAAATAAGTAAATGGGCGGTTTCTTGTATTTAGTCGACAGACTAGAAGTAAATAAGTTTATTCAGGTATACACAAATACAGTTACATAGATTATCATACATAGTGGTGAATGTATAGAGAACCTGGCATAACCCAAAAAAACTCAGACAAAATTACTTATTTCCAGTACCTAGTTTGGGCTTGCCATACATGATTTTTGGTAAATATTTTTTTCTCTCAGTTGTTTGTTGGACTGTCTTATTGAAACTTGGGCAATGTATGATGGAAAGATGCTTCTAAACGTACAACAAAAATAAAAAAGATGGATGATAAATAAGGGAATTCACTTCTCAGCCATTAGCCGCCTCTTTGCGATATATTTTCGCATGGTTTTTATGGTTGTATTCTCGTTTTTTTGGTCTCATTTGATAGAATAGAAGATATATTACAGAAATAGACATGATTTTGATTGCTTTCATGACGAAAAGTACCTTGAAATTGAGCTCAAAGTAGCGGAAATGTTCGGTTTTTGCCGATGTTCAATGAACTTAGTGCAAGTCAAGTTGGCTAATTTTATTAAGTGTATTCTAACCTAACCACTCTGTAATCTGGCAAACTCAGTATTCCGGCACACTACAGGTCCCAATGATGCCGGATTTGTAACGGAAGGACCTGGAGGAGGAAAATTATGGTACCATATTGATAATATAGTAGCCTAATATATTCATCTGAATTTCACTGTTACAATTAAGAATGTATCAAATGTATCTATGTGACTATGTAAACTAATAGTTAATATAATATAAAGTGGAACCTTGACTTACAAGTTTAATTTGTTCCAGGAGCTAGCTCATAACTCAATTTACTTGTATACCAAATTAATTTTCCTCATTTAAATTAACTGAAAAGCCAATAATTCATTCTTGCACTCTGGAGAGACGAGAAAAATATTTGAATATGATGCTATGATCAACTGTACAGCTTATTTTTTTTATCACAATTCATCTAACATGACATAATAAACAATATAATTAACAAAGAAACATGATATATACAGTGGACCTCTGCCTAATGAATGTATCACATGACGTTAATTCCACCATACGAAGCATTTGAAAGGAAAAATTTTGCCTCGTCTCACATGAAAAAACTCGCCCAACGTGATTCCTCATAAACCTGTCCATCCAGCCTGAGTGCCTCAGCTGCCCTGTCGTCATTGTTTACAAGCCAGGGTGGCCGGTTGCATGCATACATTCCATACATTTTGTATTATATTCCATTGTTTATAGTGTTTTTTATGCTA
>NW_026471352.1:0-30556 GCF_026875155.1 Cherax quadricarinatus | reverse complement strand
AAAATTTTGGGGGAAAAAGAGTTAAATTGTTTTTCAAGAATTTGGGGTTTTAAAAAGGTGGATGAAAAGTGGGTCAAAAGGTTTGTAAAAGGGGGTTAAAGGGGAAAGGGGGATTTTAGATTTTGGATGTTGGGGCTTTAAAAAAAATTTTGGGGGGGGACTGGCTAAAGAGGAGAAACTTTTAAGAGGGTGTGTAGGTGGTTTGGGGTGGGTAAAAAGAAATGGGACCCTTTTATTAATTTTTGAAAAAGGGGTTTTATTTTTACATTTTTTAAAAAAAGGGTAAAAAAACCATGGGGGGGGGGGAAAAAAAATGAAGGTTTGGGATTTTTTAATTGGTAAAATTTTGGGTAGACATTTTAATGTTTAAGAGGGGCACAAAATTTAGTATTTTGTTGTGAAAGAAGTAAAAGGTAGAGGGAAAAGGAGAAAGAACATGGGAAGGGGGTGAGGTTTAAATAAAAGGGAGGCTTTGGAATTTAAAAAATTTTGGGGGAAAAAGTGGGAATGAAAATGGAATGGGTAAGAAGGGGGGTTTTTTAAAAATGTATGTTAGATTTTCGAGAAGTTTGGGGTTGGAAAGTGGGTCGGGGGGAAAGGGGCATTGGTGAAAATGGAAAGAGAGAAAGGGGAAAAAATTTGAAATTGAGAATTTTTAAAAAAAAGAATGTGCAAGGAAAAAATTTTTAAAAAAAAAAGGGGAAAGAAAGGAATTTTAAAATAAAAAAGAGCAAAAAAAAGGGAAAGTGGGGAATGTTATAAAAAAATTTTTTAAAAATAAAAAAATTTTTGGGGGGAATTAAAATTTGAAAGCCAAAAAAGGGTTTTTGGGTTTTAAAAAAGGGGGGTTTTTAAATGGGAGTTGGGGATTGGGGAAGTTTGGGGAAATTTTTTGGGGAAGGGGGTTTTTGATGAAGATGGGAATTTTGATTTGTGTAAGGGCAAAGGAAAATTTGTGGAGTAGGAAAGAGTGGAGGGGGGGGAATTGTAGGAAGTGGAAAAATAAAAGGGGGGTTTAAGGGAAGGGGGTGAGGGAAAATGAAATGTTAAAAAGAGGGGGGAAATTAATTTTTGGAGGGGTTGGGTTTTTTTAAAAAGTTGGGGGGAAAGGAAGGGAGGGGGGAAATTGTTTTTTTAAAAAAAGGGGGAAAGGGGATAAAAGGTGAAAAAAAATTGGGGGAAAAGTTGTTAAAGGATGGAAAAGTGTAAAAAAATTTTAATTAAAATTTTTAAAAGGGAGGGGAGGGGGAAAAAAAGGGTTTTTTTTTGGAAAAAGGGGGGGGTTTTTGGGGTTTAGGGGAAGGGGTTTGAAAATTAAAATTTTAAATTTTTAAGGTAAAGAGGGTGGTTTTTTGGATTTGGAAGGGGAAGGGGGTGGGGGCAATTAATTGGGAAGTGTTGGTTGGGAGGTAGTTATGGAGTGAAATTTTTAGGGTAGAGGTTTTAGGTAAGGGAAAAGGGGGAAATTTTTGAAAAAAAGGCCTTAAAAAAGGGGGTTTAGTGGTTTTTTTTAAAATTTTTTGATGGGGGAAGGGAAATGGATTTGGGAAAAGTTACAAGAACTTCATCTCCTAACTTTAAAACGTCTCCTCTGACTTTTGGATCAAAATTTGTTTTTGTATGGTCCGTTGACAAGCTTAGGTTTTTCGAAACTATGTCAGAGGTCTCTTCAAGTTCTGGAAATCTTAAGGTCAGGGAGGAAACTGGTATGAAGACTGAACCTCAGCATTTACCTCCTCATTAGTCATAAGTCATGAAGGATGGACAATGGGCTCTGGCCTGTCTACCATAGAGAAGTTCAAAAAGGAGAAAACCCCAAAAGAGTATGGGAACTTCCTCATGGCAAACAAAAGCACAGGGTGGTAACGATGCCACTCCTTAGGTTTAAGGGAGCAAAGTTTTCTTAAAATGGACTTGAGAATCGAATGCTGGCGCTCAATCCTCCCATTACAGCTGGGATGATAGGGTGTGGTGAAGAGAGGCTACACTCCAGAGTTGGCTATGATGTTGCATTAATAAGTCAGATTGTGAATTGTGTCCCAGGTCGGACAAAATTTCTTTAGGGATGGCACTCTGGAGAAGAGGACCTAAAGGGCTGCGCACTCTGCATGTAGTTATGGTCTTTAGGGAATGGCTCAGGGAACTCGAAGCTTAATCAACTAATGTTATATATATCTATGTCCCCCAGATGAAAGTGGAGATAAAGGACCAACGATGTCAATAGCTACTCTTTCAAACGGTACCGTATTATTATTATTATAATCAAAAAGAAGCGCTAAGCCAACCAAAACGGTACCGTAAAGATAGGCATTTTGACCATAGGTACTCGCCTGGTACCTCGGGAGGATGACAGTTGGCAAACTTTACACGATCTACAATAGGTAGTGATATCTGAGGACATTTTTGGCCAAAAATAGGTTTCCCTAATTTATTTAAGGTTTTCGATGACGAGAAAAGTCCGGCCCACTGGGGTCTATGAGCCATTTTAAGAACAGTCTCTCTGCATTGACTTGGAACAACTAAGATGGAATAGTCAATCTCATCTGAATTTAATTTGAATACTGACTTGTACAAGATACCTTTTATATATTCAAATTTATATGAAAAGTTTTTCCTTTGAATAACTTGATTTTGTTTGCGGATTTGGCATTTGAAGAGAAGGGGCAATTACGTTGGGAAATTGACAATGGAGTCCTTCGATATATCTAAAGGCTTAAAGTCAGGGGAAAATCAAAGGCTGGACAGTAGGAGAAACCTGGGCTCTTTGGTCTGAGCCATGTCAAGACATTTAGGTATCGGAGGTGATATCTTCACTTTCATCTAACAAGTGAACGGTGATCCTACTACTCGCTTTCGAGAGTAGCATCCACTGGTTTTAATCCCAATGAATCTCGAGACATTGTTCATTGATACTCGAGGGGCTTCTCGACTCTACAGGAAGAGGATCTGAAACTTATATCCATCTTCGGTGATGAAAGGTCAACTAGAAGGAAGAAGGGCACCTGTTTACATTACCTATTAGTACGGAGCAAGTAAGTGATGGGAGCTGTACGGCTTCAGGACAACTGTGAAACCATTTTAGACATAATGTAACAACCGGATGGTAGGAAATGTGTCTCGGAACGGCCAAAGTAGTCTGAAAGTATAGCCGAGAATGAATTTCTTTAAGATAAGGGACAGTTATCAGAAATTACTATACATGTGATACAGTGTCTCGTATAATGGTAGATACATTAAGTCCATAATGTTCCTGAACAGAAGGGGTGGCTTGGTCAACTACAGTCTTTAAAAATCTTCTCAACTTTATGGACCTTTTGAAGGAAAAAATTTGGACGTTTATGTCCATTAACACCAACAAATGACAAACAGGGATAAAAGAAGTCATATTACTTTCCACTAGAGGCTTTGATTTCTTAAGGTCTGATGAACCTTGCCTTAGTGGTTCGATCCCTTTAGGTCTTTATAGGAATTGTGTGCCTCAGCCATACAGGTCCGCAGCCTCAGCAACTTCCCTCAGTATTAATCCGGTTACGTTCTCTGATGAATGTTCGTATCTGATGGGGAAGAGCTGTCAGGAACTGGTCAGCAACCATGATGCTCTTAAGAGATTCATACTGTGATCCAATTCCTGAACTCTCTATCCATAAAGTCGAAACAAACGAAAGGAGTGTTAACCTGTAACTGTTTGAAAGTTCTGGGAGGCTGTTAAGGTGGAATATTGAAATCTTTCCGGTAAGAATTAGTGGTTTTTTGATATGCTTTAGGATTGCCTTCTTCAGTAGGTTATATTACATAGGATATCCGTCACAAAGTGGCATGATATTTAAGGCTGTACAGGAAAATATACAGTCCTAACTGGTAGCCAGGTGTCAGAGGCCATTTCAGAGGGTGGTAGCGGTATTTTCAAACTGATAATGTATGAAGTTATGTCTTCCTCCTCTGGGATGGGAGGTAAATTAAGGTGTTGGAATAATTTTTGTGCTTGACTGAGTTGTCCACTTTACTCCTTCCTTTATTGTTGTTTGTGTAAAAGTTAACTTTTGATTCTCCAAATTCAAGGCGAGATTTTACGAGTTCGCGATTCCTTTTCTCTCTCTATTTTACTCATGCTCTTAGCTCCTTTCCTCCCGTTCTATAGCTTTTCCTCAATTCTCTATCCTTTGCAAAAGCCACAGGAGTCACGTAATCAAAAATACTGTCGACCTGTCTCACCATATATGGACAATTCTTTTTCAGGTCACCATGCGTTACCCCCACTACATCTTTCCCTATTCTATGTTCTTTTTAACCTATGGTAGTTTAGAAGTGATCATTGTCCCAAGACCGAAACGATTTTAATTAGTATTCCTAGCGTTTGTTATGTGTTTTCTAAACAGTTGTGAAACTTGCAATGCTCCAAATAGGATTGTTAAATCAAAGTTTGATAGCTACTAAAATTTAATGTAGTACCTTGTGCTAGGGGAATTGCACACTCTTTATAAAACATGTGTATTGATGGAAGTAGAGGGACAGTGTTGCAGACATCAATTATTTTTTTCATAATGGAAGTAGTTGCAATACCTCGGTGGTGTGTGTGTGTGTGAGTGTGTGTGTGTGTGAGTGTGTGTGTGTGTGTGGTGTGTGTGTGTGTTAGTAGTTATGTTAGAATATGGGGAAGTGGACATTGTAATGGTGTAAGATGTCGGAAGTCGGAGACATTGTTAGTGATGTAGAATGTGGGAAGTGAGAATTGTAGAACTGAAGTAAAGAATGTGGGTGAAGCGAGACAGTGTTAGTAATGTAGGAATATGGGAGTGAGACAATGTCAATGGTGTTGTAAGAATGTGCGAAGTGCGACATAGTTAATTGATGTAAAGAATGTGCGAGTGAGGAAATTGTTAGTGATGTATGAATTGTTGCGAAGTGGGACATAGATAATGATGTAAGAATGACCGAAGTGAGAAAATTGTTAGTGATGTGTAAGAATATAGGAAGGGAGACATTGTCGTGAATGTAAGAATGTTGGGAAGTATGAGACATAGTTAGATGATGTAAGAAGAATGTGGAAGTTTGAGACTTGAAGGACATGTAAGAATGTGGGAGTTGAGGACATTGTTGTGACGGAATGTGTGGAGTAGTCTCTGTATTGTTTAGTGATGTAGTGTGGGAGGTGAGACACTGTTTGTGATTTAAGATGTGGGAAGTGATACATAGTTAGTGATGTAAGAATGAGGGAATGAGGCATTGTTAGCGGATGTAAGAATGTGGGAAGTGCGACATTGTTTGTTGACGTAAGAATCTGGGAAGTGCGAATTGTTAGTGATTGTAGAATGTGGGAAAAGTGAGACTTGTTAGTGATGTCAGAATGTGGGAAATCTGGGCATTGTAGTGATTTAAGAATGTGGGAAGTCTCCGAACATTGTTAGTGCATTGAGAAGTGGAAAGAATGTGGGAAGTGAGACGTTGTACGTTGATTTATAAAGAGGTGCAGACAGAGACATTTAGATATTCATAAAGTGGGAAGATAGAAATTAATTGATGTAAGAATTGTGGGACATAAGATCCTATTTCGTTCAGTCAGACATTAACAACCCCCCCAAAATTATATCCCCTCATGGGAAATTTGTACAGTGTTAGTGATGTTAAGAATGTGGGATGTTTGAGACATGTTAGTGTGTAGGAATGTTGGAAGTCTGAGACATTGTTGATTAAGTAAGATGTGGGAATGTATGGACATTGTAGTGATGTAAGATTGTGGAAGTCTTTTACAATTGTTAGTGATGTAAGATGTGGGAAAGTCTGAGACATTGTTGTTAACGTATGAATGTGGGAGGTCTGGATTACATTGTTCGTGATGTTAGAAGTAGGGAAGTCTGAGACATTGTTAGTGATGTAGGAATGTGGAAGTCTGGACATTGTTAGTGATGTAGGAATGTAGGAAGTCTGAGACATGTTAGTGATGTAGGAATGTAGGAAGTCTGAGACAGTGTTAGTGATGTAGGAATGTGGGAGTATTGAGACATTGTTAAGATGTAAGAATGTAAGGAAGTCTGAGAATTGTTAGTGATGTTAGGAATGTTTTGGAAGTCTGATACATTGTTACGTGATGTAAGAATGGAGGAAGTTGAGACATTGTTAGTGAGGTAAGAATTGTAGGAAGTCTGATGACAATTGTTATAATGATGTAAGATATGTAGGAAGTCTGAGACATTGTTAGTGATGTAGGAATGTTGGAAGTCTGATACATTGTTGTGATGTAAGAAGTAGGAGGTCTGAGACATTGTTAGTGATGTAGAATGTAGGAAGTCTGAGACATTGTTAGTGATGTAAGAATGTAGGAAGTCTGATACATTGTTAGTGACTGTATGATGTTAGGGAAGTCTGGACATTGTTAGTGATGTAAAGTATGTAGGAAGTCTGAGACATTGTTAATAACTTATTCACATAATTTACATCTTTACTAAAAAAGATGTCATTTAAATAATGTAATTTCATTTTTTTTCTTGAAAAAATTTCTAAAATTGTAATCAAGAATTTTATTCTCGTGTGTTTGTTGTGTGTGTGTGTGTGTGATGCTTGGATGGCGTGTGTGTGTGTGTGTGTGTGTGTGTGTGTGTGTGTGTGTGTGTGTAGTGTGTGGTGTGTGTGTGCTTGGATGTGTGTGTGTGTGTGGTGTGTGCTTGGATGTGTGTGTGTGTGTGTGTGTGTGTGTGTGGTGTGTGTGCTTGGATATGTGTGTGTGTGTGTGTGTGTGTGTGTGTGTGTGTGTGTGTGTGTGTGTGTTGTGTGTGTTGTGTGTGTGTGTGTGTGTGCGTGGATGTGTGTGTGTGTTGTGTGTGTGTGTGTGTGTGGTATGTGTGTGTGAGTGTGTGTGTGTAGTGTGTGTGTGTGTGGAGTGTTTTTGTGTGTGTGCATGTGTGTGTGCTTGTGTTGTGTGTGTGTGTGTGTGTGTGTGTGTGTTGTGTGTGTGCGTGTGCATGTGTGTGTGTGTTTGTACTCACCTATTGTGGTTGCAGGGGGATTCGAGACTCAGCTCCTGGCCCCGCACGCCTATTCACTAAATCACTATGGGTCCTCTCTCTCTGCTTCCTGAGCTGTGTCATACCTCTTCTTAATACTATGTATGGTTCCGGCCTCACTACTTCACTTGCTAGGCTATATTCCACTGCTGGCAAACTCTATGAGAAGAATTATTCCTAACGTCCTGTGATCGTTGAGTCTTCAGCTTCCAGTTGTGAACCTTGTCCTGTGTCCCCTCTTGGAACATGTATCTCTGTCACTTGTCCTATTTCCCCACAGTCTCTTGTATGTCGTATCTGTCTCCCCTGACCCTATGTCCTCCTGTGTCGTCCAGTCGGTTTCCCTGTGTGTGTGTGTGTGTGGTCTGTGTGTGTTGTGTGTGTGTGTGTGTCGTGTGAGTGTGTGTGCTGTGTGTGGTGTGTGTGTGTGTGTGTGGTGTGTGTTGTGTTCTGTGAGTGTGTTGTGTGTCTGTTGTGTGTGTGTGTGCATGTGTGTATGTGTGTGTGGTGTGTGTGTGTGTGTGTGTGTGTGTGTGTGTGTGTGTCTGTGTGTGTGTGTGCTTGCGATATGTGTGTGTGTATGAGCGTGTGTGTGTGTGCATGGGTGTGTGTGTGTGTGTGTGTGTGTGTGTGTGTGTGTGATTAAGAAGACGATGATGAAGAAAACGAAGGAAAAAAGGATAGCGAATAGCTAGAGCATAACTGATGGTTAATCATAGGTCCCTCAAACTCCTGATGGCTACTCGTAGATAATGTATATAAGGTCCTTAGTGTTATCTTAGGGCATAGTGTTATTTAGGTCCATAGTGTATCTAAGGTCATAGTGTATCTTAGGTTCATAATGTTATTTATAAGGTCCATAGTGTTATCTTAGGTTCCTTATTGTTATTAAGGTCCATTAGTGTTCTTAGGGCCAAGTGTTATTAAGGTCCTAGTGTTATCTTAAGTTATAATGTTATATAAGGTCCATAGTGTTAATCTAAGGTCAATAGTGTGTTTTAGGCTCATAGTGTTATCTAAGGTCCATAGTGTCTTCCTTAGGTCATAGTTTTATCTTAGGTCCATAGTGTTATCTTGAATCAATCTTAGGTCCATAGTGTATCATAGGTCCATAGTGGGATCTGAGGTCATTAGTGTTATCTTACGTCCATAGTGTTATTAGGGTCCTAGTGTTATTTACGTCCATAGTGTTATCTTGGTCCACAGGGTCATCCTTGGACAATAGTGTCATCTTATGTCCGTATGTTATTAAGGTCAATGTTCTTCTTAGGTCCAATGTATTATCTAAGTTTATGTGGTTATCTTTATGTTCAATTAGTGTTTTACTAAGGTCCATAGTGTTATCTTTGGTCCATAGTGTTGTTTAGGACCATAATATTATCTTTAGGGTCCATAGTGTTATCTTATGTCCCACAGGTTTATCTTAGGTCAACATAGAGTCACCTTTACTTGTCTTCTAAGACATGTCTTTACAGAGACAGAATTTTAAAACAACTTCGCCATGTGAAATTTAAAGACAAAACCTTGGAAAAAGTACAATGATTGTAAACACTGAACTTGGAAACTTTGTAAGATATACCTTATCTTATATGCAAACCAGACAGAAAGAAAGAAGAAAGGAAAAAGCAGAAATCATTAACTATCCATCAAACTGGGGCGAGACCCTTCGTTTAAAGTAAAGTAAACATGAAGCATCTGTAGCCAGATTGCGGGGACGATCTCCGGTGTTCTCACTCTCACAGGTTTAGATTCACTCTCACCAGCTCCACAATTCACTCTCTTCATCCTTTTGATGTTTTTTTTTTTAACTAAGAATTACTTTTTGTTCTGTTATTTAATCTGAATGTCACCGAGATCATTCCTTACTTCCCGCTGATAAAAAAAAACACAAAAACAGAAATAATCTGGAGTTATAACAAGATGTTTGGGAGTTTGGTGACGATCTCAACTATTTACAGTTTGAAATGTTTCCCTAACTGAATGTTTATCCTTGCTGGAATATTCACAATTGAAAATAAGTTATCCGTCAAAGCAAAGTACATAGATAGGATGCTCATACATGACAGATGCAGCGTGGGCGACAGATGGTGACAGCCTCAGCTCTCAAGGACTGAAGTAATGGTAGGCCTGAAAATGAAGTTATACCTCAGCCTTAAAATTCCTCTTATGCTATTGTAGGACACTCATTGATATTCGTACAAACATCAGAGCTGATACGGATTCAGAAAAATAATAACGTTCAATTGTAAAAAAAAATTAAATGCCTTAAATGTTTACATGTGAGTATAAGTAAGTTTTTTCAATGTGATGAGGTGGTATATGTTATAAGGTATATTTGTGTGACCAGATTATTTAAATAATGAATCAATACAAATTTATGAAAATTTGAACAACTGAAAAATAATCAAAGTTAACAGTTATTCATAAAATGGAGTAAACTACTTTTAAATTTACTATGAACAGATATTATTCAGCTACGAGTTAAACATCACATAAACATTAAACGTAATATATTTATAGCATAAAAGTAGGATGAAGAAATACCATGTGTGTCACAACATTCATGGTATAATACTGCTCAACATTTAAACATCTCAACACTTTACAACACAACATTATTTCTTTTTGCTTGACATTTCAATCACAGAACATTACAACATAACACAGTATTTAGGAGTGTACTGTCCAGTGTGCCAGTCCACCACCTCCTAATTCTAGTTTATATTTTATCCCATAAACTTTTATTGTGTGTGTGTGTGTGTGTGTGTGTGTGTGTGTGTTGTGGTGTGTGTGGGTGTGTGTGTGTGTGTGTATGTGTGTGTAGGTGTGTGTGTAGGTGTGTGTTGTGTGTGTGTGTATGTGTGTGATGTGTGTGTGTGTGTAGGTGTGTGTGTGTGTGTGTGTGTGTGTGTGGGTGTTGTGTTGTGTGTGTGTGTGTAGGTGTGTGTGGTTGTTGTGTGTGTGTAGTGGTATGTGTGTGTGTGTGTGTGTAGTGTGTTGTGTGTGTGTGTGTGTGTGGTGTGTGTGTGTGTGTGTGTGTGTGTGTTGTGTGTGTGTGTATGTGTTGTATGTGTGTGTGGGTGTGTGTGTGTAGGTTTGTGTGTGTGTGTGTGTGTGTGTGTGTGTGTGTTTGTGTGTGTGTGTGTGTGTGTGTGTGTGTGTGTGTGAGGGTAGTGAAAAATATCAGCATAAAGATAAATTGTTTTAAAATTGTTTTAAAAATTTTTTTACCTAAATTATATCTTGCATAAGAAATTTCATAATATTGTTTTTTACCTGACCCACAAGTGTCTTAACTAGTAACTTTACATGACCAAAGTGTATCAAACTAGTAACTTTACTGACCCACCTAGTGTCTCAAACTAGTAACTTTACCTGACCCACAAGTGTCTCAAACTAGTAACTTTACTGACCCACAAGTGTCTCAAACTAGCAACTTTACCTGACCACAAGTGTCTTCAAAATCAGTTTTTAAACTTTACCGACCCACCAAGTGTTCAAACTTAGCAACTTTACCTGAACCACAAGTGTCTCAATCTAGCAACTTTACCTGACCACAAGTGTCTCAAAATAGTAAACTTTACCTGACCACAAAGGTGTCTAAAAAACTAGCAACTTTACCCGTCCCACAAGTGTCTAAACTAGCAACTTTACCTGACTACAAGTGTCTCTAAAACTAGTAAACTTTTACCTGACCCACAAGTGTTCCAAACTAGTAACTTTACCTGACCACAAGTGTCTCAATCTAGCAACTTTACCTGTACCACATGTGTCTCACACTAGCAACTTTTACCTGACCCACAAGTGTCTTAAAAACTTAGCAACTTTACCTGCCTAAGTGTCATAAAATAGTAACTTTAACTGACACAAGTGTTCAAACTAGTACTTTACCTGACCCCAAGTGTCTCAAAATAGAACTTTACCTGACCCACCTAGTGTCTCAAACTAGAACTGTTCCGGACCCACAAGTGTTAAACTAGGTAACTTTACGGACCACAAGTGTCTCAAAATAGTAACTTTACCTGACCACAAGTGTTTCAAACTAGCACACTTTACCTGACACAAGTGTCTCAAACTGCAATTTACCTGACCCACAGTGTCTCAAATTGTAACTTTACCTGACCAAAGTGTCTCAAACTAGAACTTTACTGACCACAAGTGGTTCTCAACTAGCAACTTTACCTGACCACAAGAGTCTCAAATAGAACTTTACTGACCACAAGTGTTAAAAACTAGCAATTTACCTGACCTACAAAGTGTCTAAAACTAGTAACTTTACCTGACCACAAGTGTCTAAAACTAGTAACTTTACTGACCCACAAGTGTCTCAAACTAGTAACTTTACTGACCACAAGTGTCTAAAACTAGTAACTTTTCACACCTTTTCATAATGGATGTCTTCAAAAATCGAAATCCAAACATTATTCATCACAATATTGAATTATATAAAGTTTCTGATTTACCCAACATTTAGGTAGACTGATTGTTTTTCTACTTCCTAAGTTTCGCTTTTATTTTTAATAAAGACAAACAAATTTTAAAACCGTGCTGTGTTAGAGTGCATATTTGGACGGGTAACAAAATTTGTGTTTACATACGAGTGTGTGTCTGTTGTGTTTGTGTGTGTGTGTGTGTGTGTGTGTTGTGTGTGTGTGTGTTATTTGAGATTAATACATATTAGCGTAAGAGGCGTGAGTGTGTTTTATACATGTGTGTGTGTGAGTGTATGTGTGTGTGTGTGTTAGTTACCATTTTGTCCTAGGCACATGTCGAGTAAGGACCTAGGCCTGTTGTATATGAGTTACGTGGGTGATGTGTGTGTGTGTGTGTGTTGTGCTGTGTGTGTGTTGTATGTGTGTGTGTGCTCATGTGCGCAGTTTTAGTGTGTATGAATGGTTGGTGAAACCAACAAGCTTCGTTTACGGAAGATGCGCGAATGAGTGTAAAAACAAGTGTATGTGTAAGTTAAAAGTAAGTTTACTTAGGTACAAGTACATGTAAAAACATTACACAATATATCATACATTATTTAAGATATGTAAATTACCCAGGGATAACCCAAAAAAGTCAGATAAAGTGACCTTATTAACATTGTGAGCGGGGCTTGTAAACTGATCTGGTTTTCCAAATACATAAGACAAATGACAAAATAAAAACACGATGGATACTACTTATCACAGTTATTACACAAAACATTCACAAATGCACTTAGCTCTTATTAGCACAAAAAGAAATTCTATTTACTGTTGATGAATGTGTCATAATATAAATAGAACTTCCCAAAATTTCACTGAGTGGGGACCAGGCCTTGGTGGTCGAATGGACGGTAGCTTGGGCTGCGTCTGGCTGATCTACGGTTAGGACTGTCTTGGTGGGTGTATTTACAGGACGAAGTTTCTGTTGTGTTCCCCCTCCGTAATTCCACCCCACCTGGACAGTCTCTACCGGTTGACCAGTGAACAAGGCTCGTTCTCAATCTGGCTAGATACGGAGGGATACATAACTGGGGTAAGCTTAGGTGGAAGATATCCTAAGGGAAGTGAGGAAGGGGAGACATCCGGGGGCCCAGGATGGATTCTGGACACATGGACTGGAAGGCAGAGGAATACCTTGGGGAAGAGGGGAAGGGAGAATATCTGAGGCGGACAGAAGGACTCCTGGACCACGACCGGGGGGGAGTGTAGTTGGGGTGTGGGGGATGTGGGGGAAGGGGAGCACCTGGCCTTCGCCTCAGCGTGAATCCTGGAACTACGGACCGGGGGAGGATGTGCAAGGTTGGGGTGTGTGGGGGTAGTGGGGAAGGGGGAGACCTGGCCTTCGACAGGTGAACCTCTGGAACCACGGACCCGGGGGGGGATGCAGGTTGGGGTGTGGGGGAAGTGGGGGGAAGGGGGAGCACCTGGGCTTTGCACAGGTGAACTCTGGAAGCACGGACCCGGGGGGGTTTGCATGGTTGGGTGTGGGGGAGGAAGTGGGTAATGGGGAGCACCATGGCCTTCGCCAGGTGAAAACTCCTGGAACCACGGACCCGGGAGGGGGGGGTGTGCAAGTTGGGGTGTGGGGGACGTGGGGGGATAGAAGAGGGGAGCACTGCCTTCGCACAGGTGAACTCTGAACCACGGCGGGGAGGGGGGTGTGCAAGGTTGGGGTTTGTGGGGGGTAGTAGGGGAAGGGGGTGCACCTGGCGTTCAAACAGGTGGATTCATGGAACCAACGGGACCGGGGGGGGGATGTGCAAGGTTGGGCGTGTGGGGGAGGAAGGGGAGCACTGGTCCTTCGCACAGGTGAACTCCTGGAACCACGGACCCGGGGGAGGAGTGCAAGGTTGGGGTGTGGGGGTAGTGGGGGAAGAGGAAGGGGAGCCACCTGGCCTTCGCACAGGTGTGAACTCCTGGAACCGGGACCCGGGGGGGAGTGACAAGGTTGGGGTGTGGGGGAAGTTGGGGGAAGGAGGAGCACTGGCGTCACACAGGTGGACTCATGGAACCTCGACCCTGTGGGGGAGAGCAAGGTTGGGGTGTGGGGGAAGTGGGGAAGGGGAGCCACCTGGCCTTCGACACAGGTGAATCTGGAACCACGGACCCGGGGTGGGGGAGTGCAAGGTTAGGGTGTGGGGGAGGAAGGAAGTGGGGGAAGGGGGAGCACCCATGGCCTTCGCACAGGTGAACTCCTGAAACACGGACCCCCGGGGGGGGATGGTGTGCCAAGGTTGGGGATGTGGGGGTAGTGGGGAAGGGGAAGCACTGCCCTTCGCACAGGTGAATTCCTGGAACACGGACCCGGGGGGGGGTGTGCTGCAAGGTTGGGGTGTGGGGAGTGTGGGGAAGGGGGAGCACCTGGCGTCACACAGGTGGACTCATGGAACTGGACGGGGGGGGAGTGCAAGGTTGGGTGTGTGGGGAAGTGGGGAAGGGGGAGCACCTGGCCTTCGCACAGGTGAACTCCTGGAACCACGGACCGGGGGGGGTGCAAGGTTGGGGTGTCTGGGGAAGTGGGGGGAAGTGGGAGCACCGGCTGCGCACAGGTGAACTCCTGAACCACGGACCCGGGGGGGGTGTGCAAGGTTGGGGTGTGGGGGGTAGAGGGGAAGGGGGGGAGCACCTGGCGTCACACAGGTGGACTCTGGAACCACGGACCGGGGGGGGGGAGTGCAAGGTTGGGGGTGTGAGGGGAAGTGGGGAAGGGGGATGCACCTGGCCTTCGCACAGGTGAACTCTTGGAAGCCACGGACCGGGAGGGGTCGCATGGTTGGGGTTTGGGGGAAGTGGGGAAGGGGGAGCAACTGGCCTTCGCACAGGTGAATCCCTGGAAACCCGGACGGGAGGGGGTGTGCAAGGTTGGGGTGTGGGGGGTATGTAGAAGGGAAGGGGGAGCCCACCTTGCGTACCCAGGTGGACTCATGGAACCACGGACCGGGGGGGAGCTTGCAGGTTGGTGTGTGGGGGAAGTGGGGAGGGGGACACCTGGCCTTCCGCCACAAGGTGAACTCCTGGAACCACGGACCCGGGGGTGGGGGTGCAAGGTTGGGGTGTTGTGGGGGTAGTGGGGGAAGGGGAGCACCTTGGCGTCACACAGGTGAACTCTGGAACCACGGACCCGGGGGGGGGGAGGGGAGTGCAAGGTTGGGGGTGTGGGGGAAGGGAGAAGGGGGAGGCACATGGCCTGTCGCTCATGTGAACTCTGGAACACGACCCGGGGGTGGGGGTGTGCAAGGTTGGGCGTTGTGGGGAGGTAGAAGGGAAGGGGGTGGGAGCACCTTGCGTCACCACAGCGTGGACCATGGAACCACGGACCGGGGGGGGAGTGCAAGGTTGGGGTGTGGGGGAAGTGGGGAAGGGGGAAGCCAACTGGCCTGCGACACAGGTGAACTCCTGGAACACGGTCCGGGGGTTGGGGGTGCAAGGCGCTTGGGGTGTGGGGGAAGTGGGGAAGGGGGGGGAGCACTGGCGTCACCACAGGTGAAACTTCATGGAACACGGACCGGGGGGGGGGGAGTGCAAGGTTGGGGTGTGGGGAGTGGAGAAGGGGGCGGCACCTGGCTTCGCTCAGGTGAACTCATGGAACCACGGACCCGCGGGGGGTGTGCAAAGGTTGGGGGGGTGTGTGGGGGTAGTGGGGAAGGGGAGCACCTGGCCTCGCACGGTGAAACTCCTGGAACCTCGGACCCCGGGGGGGGGGAGTGCAGGGTTAGGGAGTGGGGGAAAGTGTGGGAAGGGGGAGCCCCTGGCCTTTCGCGCAGGTGAACTCCTGGAAACCACGGGACGGGGGGGGGTGCAAGGGTTGCAAGGTTGGGGTGTGGGGGTCTGTGGGGAAGGGTGGAGCACCTGGCGTCTCACAGCGTGGCAATCATGGAACCCGGACCCGGCAGGGGGGATGCAAGGTTGGGGGTGGGGGAAGTGGGAGGGGGAGCTCCTGGCTTCGCACAGGTGAACTCTGGAACCACGGACCCGGGGGGGGGTGTGCAGGTTGGGTGTGTGGGGGGTACTGGGGGATGGGGGAGCACCTGGCCTTCGCCAGGTGAACTCCTGGAACCACGGACTCTGGGGGGGTGCAAGGTTGGGGTGTGGGGGTAGTGGGGAAGGGGGAGCACCCTGGCGTCACAAGCGTGGACTCCGGAACCACGGACGGGGGGGGGAGTGCAACGTTGGGGTGTGGGGGAAGTTGGGGAGAAAGGGGGGAGCACCTGGCTTCGACAGGTGAACTCTGGAACCACGACCCGGGAAAGGGGTCAAGGTTTGGGGGTGTTGGGGTGAAAGAAACGGGGAAGGGTGGAGCACCTGGCCTTCGCACAGGTGAACTCCTGGAACCACGGACCCGGGGGGGTGCAAGGTTGGGGTGTGGGGGAAGTGGGGAAGGGGGCACTGCCTTCGCACAGATGAACTCCTGGAACCACGGACCCGGGGGGGGGCAAGGTTGGGGTGTGGGGGTAGTGGGGAAGGGGGACTCCGAAAAAGGACACTCACTGGTTGTCGAGGCAGACCCTGGGGAAGTCGGGAAGGGAGGATGCCTGAGGGGACACAGGCGGACTCCTGGACACGCGGACCTGGGAAAGACGAAAAAGGACACTCACTGGTTGTCGAGGGCAGACCCTGGGAAGTGGGGGAAGGGAGGAGGCTGAGGGGACAAGGCGAGACTACTGGACACGCGGCCTGGGGAAAGACGAAATGGGGGACACTACACTGGTGTCGAGGCAGACCCTGGGGAAGGTGGGAAGGAGGAGGCCTGAGGGGACACAGGCGGACTACTGGACACGCGGACCTGGGAGAGACGAAAAAGGACACTCACCGGCCGTCGAGGCAGACCCTGGGGAAGTGGGGAAGGGAGGATGCCTGAGGGGACACAGGCGGACTCCTGGAACGCGGACTGGTGAGATGACGAAAATGGACATCACGGCCGTCGAGGCAGACCCTGGGGAAAGTGGGGAAGGAGGATGCCTGAGGGGTCACAGGCGGACTCATGGACACGGCGGGACCTGGGAGAGGACGAAAAAGGACACTCACGGCCGTCGAGGCAGACCTGGGGGGAAGTGGGGAAGGAGAGGATTGGCCTGACGGGGAAACAGGCGGATCCCTGGACACGCGGACCTGGGAGAGACGCAAAAGGACACACACCGGCCGTCGAGGCATGACCCTGGGGAAGTGGGTAAGGGAGGATTGCCTGGGGGACACAGGCGGACTCCTGGGAAACGCTGTCATGGGGGAGACGGAAAGAAGGACACTCACGGCACGTCGAGGCAGACCCTGGGGAAGAGGGGAAGGGAGAATGCCTGAGGGGACACAGGCGGACTCCTGGACACGCGGACCTGGGAAAGACGAAAAAGGATACTCACCGGCCGTCGAGGCAGACCCTGGGGAAGTGGGGAAGGGAGAATGCCTGAGGGGACGCAGGCGGACTCATGGGGAATACTCCGCGGACCTGGGAGAGACGAAAAAGGATACTCACCGGCCGTCGAGGCAGACCCTGGGGAAGTGGGGAAGGGAGAATGCCTGAGGGGACACAGGCGGACTCCTGGACACGCGGACCTGGGAAAGACGAAAAAGGATACTCACCGGCCGTCGAGGCAGACCCTGGGGAAGTGGGGAAGGGAGAATGCCCAGGCAGTTACCAAACCGAAGGGCATAGTTCTATATTGCATCAGTCCTTGGTGTGTAGGAAAAGCGGTGTACTGCTTAGAAGGATCTAACATTACTTGATGATATGCCTGCGCAATATCAATCTCTGAAAAGAAGGAAGAGTCATAAAATTTGTGTAGATCGCTATCTATTAAGGGCATAGGCTCAGCATCCCACCGAGTTATAGCATTAAGGCCTCTGAAGTCAATAGCAAGTCTATATGAATTATCCTCCTTCTTAACCATGACTACTGGTGAACAATATGAAGATATTGAAGGTTCAATGATCTTTAGTTTTAACAATTTGTCTACCTCTCAGTCAAATGCATCCCTAAGGTGAACTTGAACTGGGTATAATTTCCGTTTGATAAGGATGGTCCCCGGGGGTCCAATAAGTCAATCTATGGTACTACCGTGGATGTACACTGGAATATCAGTAAAGACGTTGAAAAAAGTTACTCACACATTGAAGTAGTTCTTGTCTCTTATGGTCATCCAAGATTCATTAATATTAATGTTGGTTTGCGCCCGGTGTGTCATGGGTCACCAGTATGTAGTTCATCATAGTTAAGTTTGAGGTGTCAAATACGCACACTTTACATTTTTCAGTTATATTATCATGAGTTTGTGTGGAAAAACTAAGTCAAAGTTATTAAGGCAGTTAACCGATTTCTTCGGTAAATATTTTCTTAAGGGAGGGTTGATATGATTATGCTTATGGTTTCCCTTGACTTCTTATGAGGTAGTCAACTTTCCCACAAATTATTAATACTTTATATGGACCTTTCCATGCTACTAATAATTTTTAGACTTGTAGGCAAAAGTTACAAGAACTTCATCTCCTAACTTTAAAACGTCTCCTCTGACTTTTGGATCAAAATTTGTTTTTGTATGGTCCGTTGACAAGCTTAGGTTTTTCGAAACTATGTCAGAGGTCTCTTCAAGTTCTGGAAATCTTAAGGTCAGGGAGGAAACTGGTATGAAGACTGAACCTCAGCATTTACCTCCTCATTAGTCATAAGTCATGAAGGATGGACAATGGGCTCTGGCCTGTCTACCATAGAGAAGTTCAAAAAGGAGAAAACCCCAAAAGAGTATGGGAACTTCCTCATGGCAAACAAAAGCACAGGGTGGTAACGATGCACTCCCTAGGTTTAAGGGGCAAAGTTTTCATTAAAATGGACTTGAGAATCGAATGCTGGCGCTCAATCCTCCCATTACAGCTGGGATGATAGGGTGTGGTGAAGAGAGGCTTCACTCCCAGAAGTTGGTATAGATGTTGCATTAAGTCAGATGTGAATTGTGTCCCACGGTCGGACAAAATTTCTCTAGGGATGGCCACTCTGGAGAAGAGGACCTAAAGGGCTGCGCACTCTGCATGTAGTTATGGTCTTTAGGGAATGGCTCAGGGAACTCGAAGCTTAATCAACTAATGTTAATATATATCTATGTCCCCCAGATGAAAGTGGAGATAAAGGACCAACGATGTCAATAGCTACTCTTTCAAACGGTACCGTATTATTATTATTATAATCAAAAAGAAGCGCTAAGCCAACCAAAACGGTACCGTAAAGATAGGCATTTTGACCATAGGTACTCGCCTGGTACCTCGGGAGGATGACAGTTGGCAAACTTTACACGATCTACAATAGGTAGTGATATCTGAGGACATTTTTGGCCAAAAATAGGTTTCCCTAATTTATTTAAGGTTTTCGATGACGAGAAAAGTCCGGCCCACTGGGGTCTATGAGCCATTTTAAGAACAGTCTCTCTGCATTGACTTGGAACAACTAAGATGGAATAGTCAATCTCATCTGAATTTAATTTGAATACTGACTTGTACAAGATACCTTTTATATATTCAAATTTATATGAAAAGTTTTTCCTATGAAGAAACTTGATTTTGTTTGCGGATTTGGCATTTGAAGAGAAGGGGCAATTACGTTGGGAAATTGACAATGGAGTCCTTCGATATATCTAAAGGCTTAAAGTCAGGGGAAAATCAAAGGCTGGACAGTAGGAGAAACCTGGGCTCTTTGGTCTGAGCCATGTCAAGACATTTAGGTATCGGAGGTGATATCTTCACTTTCATCTAACAAGTGAACGGTGATCCTACTACTCGCTTTCGAGAGTAGCATCCACTGGTTTTAATCCCAATGAATCTCGAGACATTGTTCATTGATACTCGAGGGGCTTCTCGACTCTACAGGAAGAGGATCTGAAACTTATATCCATCTTCGGTGATGAAAGGTCAACTAGAAGGAAGAAGGGCACCTGTTTACATTACCTATTAGTACGGAGCAAGTAAGTGATGGGAGCTGTACGGCTTCAGGACAACTGTGAAACCATTTTAGACATAATGTAACAACCGGATGGTAGGAAATGTGTCTCGGAACGGCCAAAGTAGTCTGAAAGTATAGCCGAGAATGAATTTCTTTAAGATAAGGGACAGTTATCAGAAATTACTATACATGTGATACAGTGTCTCGTATAATGGTAGATACATTAAGTCCATAATGTTCCTGAACAGAAGGGGTGGCTTGGTCAACTACAGTCTTTAAAAATCTTCTCAACTTTATGGACCTTTTGAAGGAAAAAATTTGGACGTTTATGTCCATTAACACCAACAAATGACAAACAGGGATAAAAGAAGTCATATTACTTTCCACTAGAGGCTTTGATTTCTTAAGGTCTGATGAACCTTGCCTTAGTGGTTCGATCCCTTTAGGTCTTTATAGGAATTGTGTGCCTCAGCCATACAGGTCCGCAGCCTCAGCAACTTCCCTCAGTATTAATCCGGTTACGTTCTCTGATGAATGTTCGTATCTGATGGGGAAGAGCTGTCAGGAACTGGTCAGCAACCATGATGCTCTTAAGAGATTCATACTGTGATCCAATTCCTGAACTCTCTATCCATAAAGTCGAAACAAACGAAAGGAGTGTTAACCTGTAACTGTTTGAAAGTTCTGGGAGGCTGTTAAGGTGGAATATTGAAATCTTTCCGGTAAGAATTAGTGGTTTTTTGATATGCTTTAGGATTGCCTTCTTCAGTAGGTTATATTACATAGGATATCCGTCACAAAGTGGCATGATATTTAAGGCTGTACAGGAAAATATACAGTCCTAACTGGTAGCCAGGTGTCAGAGGCCATTTCAGAGGGTGGTAGCGGTATTTTCAAACTGATAATGTATGAAGTTATGTCTTCCTCCTCTGGGATGGGAGGTAAATTAAGGTGTTGGAATAATTTTTGTGCTTGACTGAGTTGTCCACTTTACTCCTTCCTTTATTGTTGTTTGTGTAAAAGTTAACTTTTGATTCTCCAAATTCAAGGCGAGATTTTACGAGTTCGCGATTCCTTTTCTCTCTCTATTTTACTCATGCTCTTAGCTCCTTTCCTCCCGTTCTATAGCTTTTCCTCAATTCTCTATCCTTTGCAAAAGCCACAGGAGTCACGTAATCAAAAATACTGTCGACCTGTCTCACCATATATGGACAATTCTTTTTCAGGTCACCATGCGTTACCCCCACTACATCTTTCCCTATTCTATGTTCTTTTTAACCTATGGTAGTTTAGAAGTGATAAATGTCCCAAGACCGAAACGATTTCTAATTAGTACTTCCTAGATTTTTCTAGTGTCTTTAAACCATGTGAAACTACATTGCTAAAAAAGGGATATTTTAAATCAAGTTTGATACTACAAAATTTTAAAAGTATACCTTGTGCTAGAGTTTTGCACACTCTTTAAAACAGGGTTATTGATGAAGTAGAGGGACAGTGTTGCAAGACATCAATTATTTTCCATAATCAAGTTTTTGCACACCTCAGTTTTTTTGGGTGTGTGTGTGTGTGTGTGTGTGTTGGGTTGTGTGGGGTTTTGTGTGGTGTGTGTTGTGTGTTTTGTGTGTGTTGTGTGGTGTGTGTGGTGTGTGTGTTTTGTGGGTTGGTGTTTGTGGTTGTTGTGTGTGTTGTGGTGTGTGTGTGTGTGTTTGTTCTGTGTGTGGTGTCTGGGGGTTTGTGGTTGTGTGTGTTGTGTGTGTGTTTGTGTGTGTGTCTGTGTGTGTGTGTTGTGTGTGTGTTTGTGTGGTGCTGCGCGCGCGCGGTGTGTGTGTGTGTGGTGTGTGTGTGTTGTGTGTTTTGGTCTGCGTTGTGTGTGTTGTGTGTGTGTGTTGTGTGTTGTTGTGTGTGTT
The DNA here is from genome assembly GCF_026875155.1 of Cherax quadricarinatus. Taxonomy (NCBI): domain Eukaryota; kingdom Metazoa; phylum Arthropoda; class Malacostraca; order Decapoda; family Parastacidae; genus Cherax; species Cherax quadricarinatus. Next base: position 9,258 of record NW_026471352.1, on the reverse strand, counting down.
TTTGGGTGCTGCGGCGCGCGCGCGCGTGTGTGTGTGGTGTGTGTGTTTTGTTTTGTTTGTGGTGTGGGCTGTGTGTCGTTTCTGTGTGTCGTGTGTGTGTATGTGTGTGTGTTTGGGGTGTGTGGTGTTGTGTTGTTTTTGGGGTTGTGTGTTTTGTCTGTGTGTGTGTGCTGGTCTGTGTGTGTGTGTGCGTCTGTGTGTGTGTTGTGTCTGTGGGGGTGTTTTGTGTGGTGTGTGGTGTGTGTGGGGTGCGTCTGTGTGTGTGTGTGTCTGTTGTGTGTGTGTAGTGTTGTGTGTTGTGTGTGTTGTGTGTTGTGTGTGTGTGTGTGTGTGTGTATGTGTTGTGTGTGTGTGTGGCTGGGGCCTGTGTGTCGGTGTGTGGTCGGGGTTGTCTGTGGTGTGTCGTTTTCCTTTTTTTTTTGGTCTGTGTTACTCACCATTTGTACTCGCCATTTTGTTGCAGGGGTCGAGACTCAGTCCTGGCCCCGCCTTTTTCCTGATCGATATGCAGTAATGCGAGAACATTTCCCCCAAACCGACAGAGATGAAAAAAAAATCAAAAAAAGAAAATCTGGTTTGATTACAAAACTGCTTGTCCGCAACTTGGACCAATAAAAATTTTCTATATACTAAGACCTGCTAGAGATAAATAGATTTTTGGGGCAGGGGAAAACGTGCAAGGATTTTACAGTCAATGAAAGGCCACAAATAACCGGGAATCCAACATAGAAGGATATCAAATCATTGCTGAAGATGAACAAACCACTGTTGAATACGAAGCGATGCATGCCAGAGTCAATTTTTTCAACACTGGAAATCAAACACACACCAAAATAAATGTAGTAAAATAATTAGCGGAAAGAACAAAGCAATGTTGCATATACCTTATGTAAAATACAAACCAAATTTAACAAGCTCTCTCTAAAATACTGCATACCCTTTCGCCTTCAAAAATTTTACCTCTATGAACACAGTTAGCACGAAGGTAACTGAAAACGGGGGAAGAGAGTTCCAAGTCCATACATGTTTTCAGACTAGACGGGAAAGGATGAAGACAACTACAATCATCAGTACCCCCAAAGGTGAAAAATGAAAGAAAAACAAAGGAACGAAAGGGAGGTGGAATGGAAAAGTAACTGAGCAAAAGGGGCGAAGATAAAAATAGCGTTTATAAAGTATGACGATTGAAAGGTCCACTTTACAACGTTTTTATTATGTATCCTCGAAGGATCCCTTTAAGAGGTTACAAATATTTTTCCCTTTTTTTTTCCTTTCACAAAATTTCATTCAGTCGGCTAAATTTTTCCAACCTTGAAATAACACCCCACTTTGTAGAACAACGGTTTCACGCTCCCGTGACAAAACTTACTAAAACCATTGCCAATCCGGAAGGGGTCAATAACTTCCAAAAATTTTTTTGTGGCGAAGCTTCAAAATTTTACAAAAAATTTGGGAAAAAAAAATACGACGAGGGGAAAAAAATTCAAATGTTTTTGTAACCTGTCGATTTTTTTTGTAAAATTGTGGGAAAACTTTTTTCCTGTTAAAAAAGATAAATAAAACTCAAAACCTCTTTTGACCGGGTGCAAAAATCAATTTCATGCATTTAATTTTTTTGAGTTGTGAAATAATAAAAAATTTTTACATCAAACAGTAATAATTTTTTCTGCTTTTTCAGCTTCTTTATCACAGAAGCTTAATAACTAAAATTAGATAATCATAATTTTAAGGTTATCGAGGCCAATCTGAGAAATTTCACTCCATCTTAATCAATAAAAGAATATAGAGCCTTTTTAAAATGGGTTTATATAATACTAAACCACAGTAGTACTATACTAATTACATAATACATAGTAGTAATATTCCTACTAAAAAAAAAATTTTTCATAGAAAGACTAAGCAAAATACAATAAATTTTTTTATAAGCACTACTACAAATAAAACTATATAGAACTACTTTTTTAAGCAATATACAAAATATTTCTATATAAACTACTTAGATAGCACTACTACAAATATTACTATAAAAATACTTTATAAGCAAAACTACAATAATTACTATACAGAACTACTTAGTAAGCACACACAATAATTACTATATAAACTACTTAGTATAGCACACTTCAATTATTACTATATAACTACTTTAGTATACCACACAATAATTACTATAAAATACTAAAGTATTAAAGCCATTCTTACTCATCTTAACAAAATTTTTTAATTTTGTCCACCAGGACTTTAAAAACATTGTTAATGTTGTGTCCACCAGGGCTTAAAAACATGTTAATGTGTTCCACCAGGGCTTTAAAAACATTGTTTTAAAGTTTTTGTCCACCAGGGCTTAACAACATTGTTAATGTTTGTCCACCAGGGCTAACAACATTGTTAATTTGTTCCCCCCCAGGACTTAACAACATTGTTTAATGTTGTGTCCACCAGGGGCTTTAAAAACTTGTTAATGTTGTGTCCTCCAGGGCCGACAACATTGTTAATTTTTTGTCCACCAGGACTTAACAACATTGTTAATTTTTTGTCCACCAGGATTAAAAACATTGTTAAGTTGTGTCCACCAGGACTTAAAAACATTGTTTAATTTGTGTCCACCAGGACTTAACAACATTGTTAATTTGTGTCCACCAGGGCTTAACAACATGTTAATGTTGTGTCCACCAGACTTAACAAATTTTAAAATTTTTGTCCACCGCTAACAAAATTGTTAATGTTGTTTTCCACCAGGACTTTCAACATTGTTAATGTTGTGTCCACCAGGACTTAACAACATTAAAGTTTTTCCACCAACTTAACAACTTGTTTAAAAAATTTTTCCCCCAACTTAACAAACATTGTTTAAAGTTGTGTCCTCCAGGGCCTGCAAAATTTTTTAATTTGTGTCCACCAGACTTAACAAAAAGTTAATGTTGGCCACCAGGACAACAACATTGTTAATTTTGTCCACCAGGGCTAACAACATTGTTTAAAGTTTGCCACCGGACTTAACAACTTGTTAATGTTTTTGGGCCACCGGACTTAACAAAATTGTAATGTTGTCCACCAGGGCTAACAACATTGTTAATGTTTTGTCCTCCAGGCCGACAACATTGAATGTTGTGTCCACCCGGACTTAAAAACTTTTTTAATGTTGTGTCCACCAGGACTTAAAACATTTTAATGTTTTTGTCCACCGGACTTAACAACATTTTTTATTTGTGTCCACCAGGACTTTTCAACATTTTTTAATGTTTGTCCACCAGGACTTAACAACATTTTTTAATGGTGTTTTCCCCCAACTTAACAACATTTAATGTTGTCCACCAGGGCTAAAACATTGTTTAAAGCTGTGTCCACAAGGCTTAAAAACATTGTTTTAATGCGTGTCCACCGGACTAAACAACATTGTTAATGTTGGTCCACCAGGACTTAACAACATTGTTAATGTTGTGTCCACCAGGACTTAACAACATGTTAAGTTGTTTCCACCAGGGCTTTAAAAAACATGTTAATGTTTTTCCACCAGGATTAACAACATTGAATGTTGGCCACCAGGACTTAACAACATTGTTAAAGTTTTGTCCAAAAGGGCTTTTAAAAACATTGTTAATGTTTGTCGACCCGGGCTTAAAAACATTGTTAATGTGTGTCCCCCCAGGGCTTAAAAACAGTTAATGTTTGGGCCACCAGGGCTTTAACAACATTGTTAATGTTGTCCCCCCGGACTTAACAACATTGTTAATGTTTTTCCACAGACTTAACAACATTGTTTAAAGTTGTTCCACCAGGGGCTTTTAACAACATTGTTAATGTTGTGTCCACCAGGACTTACAAATTTTAAAGTTTGTGTCCACCAGGACTTATCAACATTGTTTAAAGTTGTTCCACCAGGGCTTAACAACTTTTTAAATTGTGTCCACCGGACTTAACAAAATAGTTAAAAGTTTTTGTCCACCAGGGGCTTTCAACATTGTTAAGTTTTCCACCAGGCTTTAAAAAACATTGTTTTAAGTGGTCCACCAGGATTAAAAACATTTTTAAGTTGTGTCCACCAGGACTTTTCAACATGTTAAAGTTTGTCCACCAGGGCTTAACAACATTTTTAATGTTTGTCCACCCGGGCTTAACAACATTGTTAAAGTTGTGTCCACCAACTTAACAACATTTTAAAATTTTGTCCACCAGACTTAACACATTTTTAATGTTGGTTTTCCCCAGGACTTAACAACATTTAATGTTGTTCCACCAGGACTTAACAACATTGTTAATGTTGTGTCCACCAGGACTTAACAACATTGTTAATTTGGTCCACCAGGGCTTAACAAAAATTGAATGTTTGTCCACCAGGACTTTAAAAACATTTTTAATGTTTTGTCCACCAGGGCCTGACAACATTGTTAAAGTTGTGTCCCACCAGGGCTAAAAAACATTGTTAAAATTGTTTCCCCCAGGACTTAACAACATTGTTAATGTTTGCCACCGGATTAACAACATTGTTAATGTGTTCCACCAGGACTAAAAACATTTTTAATGTTTTTCCACCAGGACTTTAAAAACATTTTAATGTTGGTCCACCAGATAAAAACATTTTAAGCTGTGTCCCACCAGGACTTTAAAAACATTGTTAATGTTTGTCCACCAGGGCTTAACAACATTGTTAAAGTTGGTTCCCCCCAGACCGACAACATTTTTAAGTTTTGGGCCCCCCCAGGACCTGACAACAAAAGTAAAGTTTTGTCCACCAGGGCCTGACAAAATTGTTTTTTGTGTCCACCAGGGCTTAACAACATTGTTAATGTTTTTCCCCAGGGCTTAAAAACATTTTTAATTTGGCCACAAGGCCTGACAAAATTGTTAAGTGTTTCCACCAGGGCTTTAAAACATTGTTTAAGTTGTTCCACCCGACTTTTAAAAACATTGTTAATGTTTTCCACCAGGACCTGACAACATTTTTAAAGTTGTTTTTCCACCAGGGCTAAAACATTGTAAGTTGTACCACCAGGGTTAACAACATGTTAATGTTGTGTCCCCAACTTAACAACATTTTTATGTTGTATCCACCAGGGCTTAACAAAATTTTTAAAGTTTTTGTCCACCAGGACTTTACAACATTTTTAAATTGTGTCCACCTGGACTTTAAAAACATTGTTTTAATTTTGGTCCACCAGGACTTAACAACATTGTTAATTTTTGTCCCCAGGACCTGACAACATTTTTAAGTTGTGCCACCAGGGGCTTTAAAAACATTGTTAAGTTGTGTCCCCCAGGACTAACAAAATTTTTAATGTTGTTCCACCAGGCTTTAAAACCATTGTTAATGTTTTTCCACCCGGGCTTAACAACATGTTTTGTTTTGCCACCAGGACTTAACAACATTTTTTAAGTTTGGGCCCCCCCAGGGCTTAAAAACATTGTTAAGTTGTGTCCACCAGGGCAAAAAACATTTTTAATTTGTGTCCACCAGGACTTTAAAAAACATTTTAAAGTTGGGCCACCAGGACTTAACAACATTGTTAATGTTTTCCACCGGGCTTACAACATGTTAAGTTTTGTCCACCGGACTTTAAAAACATTTTTAATGTTGTGTCCCCAGGGCTTTAAAAACATTTTTAATGTTGTGTCCACCAGGACCTGACAACATTTTTAAAAATTTTTGTCCACCAGGACTTTACAACATTGTTATGTTTGTCCACCAGACTTAACAACATTTTTAATGTTGTGTCCCCCAGGATTAACAACATTGTTAATTTGTTCCACCAGGCTTTTAAAAACAATTTTTAAGTTTTTTCCACCGGGCTTTAAAAACATTTTAATTTTGTCCACCCGGACTTAACAACTTGTTAATGTTTGTCCACCAGGGCTTTAAAAACTGTTAATGTTGCCCACCCGGGTTTAAAAACATTGTTAATGTTTTGTCCACCAGGACCTACCCAAATTTTTAAGTTTTTCCACCAGGAAACCCGACAAAATTGTTAATGTTGTGTCCACCAGACCTGACAACATTGTTAATGTTTTGGGCCACCAGGGCTTAACAACATTGTTTTTTTTGTGTCCACCAATAACAAAATTGTTAATGGTGGGCCACCAAACCTGACAACATTGTTAAGTTTGTCCACCAGGAAATTTCAACATTGTTAATTTGTGTCCACCAGGACTTATCAACATTTTTAATGTTGGTCCACCAGGGCTTTAAAAACAGTTAAAGTTTTGTCCACAAGGGCCAACAAAATTGTTAATGTTGGTTTTACCAGACCTGACAAACTTTAATTTGTGTCCACCAGGACCTGACAACATTTTTTAATGTTTGTCCACCAGGACTTTCAACATTGTTATGTGTGTCCACCAGGACTTTAACAACATTTTAATGTTGTTCCACCAGGGCCTGACAACATTTTTAAAGTTGTGTCCACCAGGACTAACAAAAAGTTAAAAATTTTGTCCACCAGGGCCCGACAAAATTGTTAATGTTGGTCCACCCGGACTAAAAAAAAATGTTAATGTTTGTCCACCCGGACTTTAAAAACATTTTAATGTTTTGCCACCCGGACTTTTTCAACATTTTAATGTTGTGTCCACCAGGGCTAACAACATTGTTAAATTTGTCCACCAGACTTAACAACATTGTTTTAAAGTTTGTCCACCAGGACTTAAAAACATGTTAATGTTTTTTTTCCACCAGACAACAACATTGTTAATGTTTGTCCACCAGGCTTTTAACAACATTGTTAATGTTTGTCCACCAGGGCCGAAAAAACATTGTTTTAAGTTGTGCCACCAGGCTTAACAACATTGTTAATGTTGGTCCACCAGGACTTAAAAAACATTGTTAATGTTTTTTGGCCACCAGGGCTTAACAAAATTTTTAAAGTTGTGCCACCAGGAATTTAAAAACATTGTTAATTTGTGTCCACCAGGGCTTAAAACATTTTTAAAGTTGTTCCCCCAGGACTTAACAACATTTCAAAGTTGTGTCCATCAGGACTTAACATTGTTAAAGTTTGTCCACCCGACTTAACAACATTTTTAAAGTTGTTCCACCAGACTTAAAAAACATTGTTAAAGTTTTGTCCACCCGGACTTAACAACATTTTTAAATTTGTGTCCCCCAGGATTAACAACATTGTTAAAGTTGGTCCACCAAAACCTACAACATTATTACGATTTTAATATAATCGAAAGACGTTAAGGTTTCCCTTAGGGAAACTGACAAGGGGAGACGTTGTGTGGGTTTTGGTGTGTGTGTGTGTGTGTGTGTTGTGTGTGGTACTCACCTATTTTTACCACCTTTTGTGTTTTGGGGGTCGAGCTCCTGGGCCCCCCCTCTTCGCTGATGCTACTAGGGCCCCTCCTCCCCCCCTGAGCTCTACATACCTCGCCTTAAAACTAGTATGGTTTCCCGCCTCCACTAGGCACTTTTTAGCTATTCCACGGCCTGACACTCTTGACTGAAGAAATACTTCCAACACCCTTTGATTCATCTGAGTCTTCAACTTCCAATTGTGACCTCTTGGCTGTGTCCCTTTTCGGAAAATCCCGTCTTTGTCCACCTTGTCTATTCCGCGCAGTATTTATATGTCGTTATCATGTCTCCCCTGACCCTCCTGTCCCCAGTGTCGTCAGGCCGTTTTCCCCTCAACCTTTCTTCGTAGGACAATCCCGTAGCCTGGACTAGTCTTGTTAAAAACCTTTGCACTTTCTCTAATTTCTTGACGTGCTTGATTTAGTGTGGATTCCAAACTGGTGCTGCATACTCCAGTAGGGGCCTGACGAAAAAGGTAAAACAGAGTCTAAACGAATCCTTACTGAGGTACCCGGAACGCTATCCGTAGGTTTGCCAGGCGCCCGTATGCGCAGCAATATCTGATTGATGTGCGCCTCAGGAATATGCTCGTTTGGCGGGGTTTAAAATTTCCCAAGGAGCCAGTTGCTGATCAGGCTTGTACCCCTGTCCGGGTCTCTTTGTAGTCTTGCCTATCCTCATCCATTTGATTCTTCTCATTAACTTCGCATCATCTGCAAACAAGGACACTTCTGAGTCTATCCCTTCCGACATGTCGTTCACAATACCAAGAACAGCACAGGTCCTAGGACGACCCCTGTGGAACCCCGCTTGTCACAGTCCCCCCACTCTGACACCTCGTCGCGTACCATGACTCGTGTTACCTCCCTGTCAGGTTTTCCCTCTGATCCATTGCAGTGCCTTTCCTGTTAAGTGTGCCTGATCCTCTAGTTTTTTGCAGTAACCTCTTGTGAGGAACTGTGTCCCAAGGTCTTTTTGCAGTCCAAAAATATCAGTCATCCACCCCTCTCTCTCTTGTCTTACTTCTGTCACCTTGTCATAAAACTCTAGTAGGTTTGTGACACAGGATTTCCTTCCCTGAAACCGTGCTGGTGTCAATTATACACTTGTTTCTTTCCAGGGCCCCACCACTCTCCTCCTGATGATCTTCTCCCTGACCTTGCATCTATACACGTTAGTGATACAGGTCTGTAGTTTAGTGCCTCAGTCTGTCTCCCTTTTAAAAATTGGGACTACATTTGCCATTTTCCATACCTCAGGGAGTTGCCCAGTTTCAAATGATGTGTTGAAGATCTTTTTTAATGGCTCACACAATATCTCTGCTCCCTCTTTTAAAGGGCCCATGGAGAAGATGTTGTCCCGGTCCCACCGCCCCTTTTAGGGTCAAGTTCGCATACAGCTTCTTCCCCTCCTCCTTGGTTATAGTACCTCATCCAGCACTTGCTGGGGTGCCCCCCTGTTCTGATTCCGGAGTCCCTACTGGTTTCCACTGTAAATACTTCTTAAATCTTGTCTGAGCTCCTGACATACCTCTTGGTCGTTCTTGTGAATTCCCCATCACCCTTCCTCAGTCTGATTACCTGGTCCTTGACTGTTGTTTTCCTCCTGATGTGGCTGTACAACAGCTTCGGTTCAGTCTTTACTTTTTTATGCTATGTGATTTTCATATTGTCTCTGAGCCTCCTTCTTTTCTGTGAATATTCGTTTCTAGGGTCTTCGGCTGATTTCTTTATTTTCCTGAGTTCCCCTGCTTCTGTACTTTTCCATTCTCTAGTACAAACCCAGTTTTTGCCTCCCTACACCTTTGGGTGAACCAAGGACTCGTTCTGTTCTTCCCATTAAATTTCTGTTTCCCTTGGAACAAACCTCTCCTCTGCCTCCTTACATTTTGTTGCTACATAGTCCATCATTTCTTGTGTGTGTGTGTGTGTTTTGGTGTGTGTGTGTTTTGTGTGTGGTGTGTGTGT
>NW_026471351.1:0-12694 GCF_026875155.1 Cherax quadricarinatus | reverse complement strand
AGTCTATAAGAATAGAAATTCAATTTTAAAAAAATTTTGTTCGATGAAGAGAATTCCCCTCAAGGAATTACTTACAGATTTCAGTCTGAAGGAAGAAGCTTATAATAACTTACGTTTAGTTTTGGTGTTGTGGTGAGAGTAGAAGTGGAGAAGATCCTGCTGGATGGTCGTTTTCGCTAGACTTTTAAAACGTAACTTTTACAACATAGCTGCACCTCTTGCCAGGAACTTTCCAGCGTTGTCCTAAACAGCAACAAACCTACTGGCCCATGCTGGGTAGGTCTTTCTCAACTCCAATCTCTTCTGAGCAATCAACTTCAACATTCTCCACCTGACTTCACATCATTATGCTGCCTATATATACTCACGTACCTGCTTAGGTAGATCTGTGTGTGACTTGTGGGCGAAACGTTGTCTATAATGAATCGCGTTATAAGAACATAGGAACATAAGGAACACTGCAGCAGGCCTTCTGGCCCATGCGAGGTAGGTCCAAGTCTCCTACCGGCTTAAGCCAATGCCCCAACCTAGTCAGGTCAGGTCACATTCACTTAAGGAACACGGTAACTGACCTAGTGGCACAAGCTGATCAGGTCCAATTCACACCCACCCACACCCACTCATGTATTTATCTAACCTATTTTTAAAACTAAACAACGTTTTAGCCTCTATAACTGTACTCGGGAGTTTGTTCCACTCATCCACAACTCTATTACTAAACAAGTGCTTTCCTATATTCTTCCTGAATCTGAATTTTTCCAACTTAAAATCATTGCTACGAGTCCTGTCTAAGCTAGAAATTTTCAGCACGTTATTTACATCCCCTTTATTTATTCCTGTCTTCCATTTATACACCTCAATCATATCTCCCTTAATTTTACGCCTTTCTAGAGAGTGCAGATTCAGGGCCCTCAGTCTGTCCTCATTGATAAATTAGACACATGTGCAACTCTTGGGTATCTTTATTGAGGAAACATTTCGCCACTGTGTGATGAATCGTTTCCTCAGTAAAGATACCCAAGAGTTGCAGATGTGTCTAATTTATCAACGTGTCGGTTCTTTGAACCATTCATCTCAGTCTATCCAAATAGGGAAGATTTCTGATACATGGGATCAACTTTGTCATCCTCCTTTGTATGTATTATAGAGCATTTATATCCATTCTGTAATACGGTGACCAAAACTGTGCAGCATGATCTAAATGAGGCCTAACCAAGGATATATAGAGGTGAAGAACAACACGCCTGCGACTCTCCACTCACTCTAATACATGTAAATTATTTTCGTTGAATACGATTTGTTTCTGCATCCTTTTTATCTACTGTGCATTGAGTAATTTCTTGAAATATATTTGTCATCTTCCCTTAGTCAGCTTTCCAATTCTTTCGATCTTCATAGATCCACTTACACCTTTTCTTTCATCTTATATTTTATCAAAAAGCTTTTTTGGGGTTCAAGTGGTCGCTCACATTCTGTTTCGTATTCTTTATTTCTCTCTATTATCTTTCTCTTATTTTCCAGCGATTTTTTTCTTCTCAATATTTATCATCATTCCACTAAGCATCTCCCATCACGTCTGCACCGACTCTGCCATCACCAGTACCATGTTCATCACACAGTCAACACACAACATCACCAGTACGATGTTCATCACACAGTCAACACACAACATCACCAGTACGATGTTCATCACACAGTCAAGACACAACATCACCAGTACGATGTTCATCACACAGTCAACACCAACATCACCAGTACGATGTTCATCACACAGTCAACACACAACATCACCAGTACGATGTTCATCACACAGTCAACACACAACATCACCAGTACGATGTTCATCACACAGTCAAGACACAACATCACCAGTACGATGTTCATCACACAGTCAAGACACAACATGACCAGTACGATGTTCATCACACAGTCAACACAACATCACCAGTACGATGTTCATCACACAGTCAAGACACAACATGACCAGTACGATGTTCATCACACAGTCAGACACAACATCAACAGTACGATGTTCATCACACAGTCAAGACACAACATCACCAGTACGATGTTCATCACACAGTCAAGACACATCACCACCAGTACGATGTTCATCACACAGTCAACACACATCACCACCAGTACGATGTTCATCACACAGTCAAGACACAACATCAACAGTACGATGTTCATCACACAGTCAACACACAACATCACCAGTACGATGTTCATCACACAGTCAACACACAACATCACCAGTACGATGTTCATCACACAGTCAACACACAACATCACCAGTACGATGTTCATCACACAGTCAACACACATCACCAGTACGATGTTCATCACACAGTCAACACACATCACCAGTACGATGTTCATCACACAGTCAACACACAACATCACCAGTACGATGTTCATCACACAGTCAACACACATCACCAGTACGATGTTCATCACACAGTCAACACACAACATCACCAGTACGATGTTCATCACACAGTCAACACACAACATCACCAGTACGATGTTCATCACACAGTCAACACACAACATCACCAGTACGATGTTCATCACACAGTCACACACAACATGACCAGTACGATGTTCATCACACAGTCAACACACAACATCAGCAGTACGATGTTCATCACACAGTCAACACACAACATCACCAGTACGATGTTCATCACACAGTCAACACACAACATCACCAGTACGATGTTCATCACACAGTCAACACACAACATCACCAGTACGATGTTCATCACACAGTCAACACAACATCACCAGTACGATGTTCATCACACATCAAACAAAACATCACCAGTACGATGTTCATCAAAAAAGTCAAACACAACATCACCCAGTTACGATGTTCACCCCACAGTCAACCCCAAAACCCCATAGCAAAATTCCATTTTTCCACCCACACATTAGAAAAAAACCAAAAGCTTTTCCACTTTTTAAAAACTCCAAAACACTTTTCTCCCACTTTCAAAAATTTAACTTACCGTATTTGTTCACACCGTAAAAACATTTTTATACAGTTTTTAAAAAAGTAACAAAACATAATAATTTTTTAAAATAAATAAAAAATTTAATTAATTTTTTAAAATAATAAAAATAATAATTTAATAAATAAAAAAAACCCCCAACCCTTTTTTTTAAATTAAAAGAACTCAATTTCGTTTTCAAAAAGTAACAAAACATGGTACGAGGTTTAAAAAACCAGTAAACAACCAAATTTTGGTAATAAAAATTTTTTTAAAATTTTCACTTTTCATAAAAATTCAGTTATTCACCTGCAAGGTTCCTTTAGAACACTTTTCCATTTTCTAAAATTAATTATATGTTTGATATCTTAACATGGACTGTCGGATCATGATTTTTGATATTTTTTAAAAAACGAAAAAAAGGTAATATTAATAAATTTTAATAATTTTAATTAAAATAATAAAAAATAATTTTAATAAAAATAAAAAATTTAAATTGGAAAACTATTATTTTTATAATTGGAATTTTCATCAGTTTTTAAAAAAATAATTTTGACTTCCAGTAATAATTAAATTAAATGGATATTACATTTTAAATTATATTTTTATTAAAATATTAATAATATATATATTTATAACTGAAAAGGTGCCAAATTCTAAAGTATAAAAAACAAGGGGTGAGACTCTCAGAATATTAAAATAGAGCTGCATCATTCACTAAATAACTGAAAAATGTTTGCCCTTCCAGAATATTTACACTGAGAAATTTTTGAAAAATTCACTTAAAGTATATACACTTAAAGAGGGGCATCACTCTCAGTAATTTTTCACGAGGTAAATAAAATAGATATTTACACTAAAAGCGGGAAATCATCTAAAATTTATAAACTTGAGAGATGCTTTGACTTCCAGTTTATATATATTATAAATTATTAATTTATATATATATATAAAAGAGTTTTTAAATTTTTGCCCCCCCATTATTTATTTTAAATTTTAAATTTCGGGAATCAGTTCTTTTATATATAAAATAGGATGACCTACAGTTTATTTTCCCGAAGTGCATACTTAACATATATCACAGAGTTGAAATAAACTTCGGTTTATATACCTGGAATGCTTTACCCCTTTATATACACTTAAAAGGGGTGCATCATTTCTTTTGAAAAATTTTTAACAAAAAGGTTTTTTCACAAAACCAAAACCAGTATACATACATTGAGAGAGGCATGACTCGGTATTTTATATACTGAGATGATGATTTCCAGTTTTAAAACTAAGACCCAAGGACCCCCGGGGGTTTTTATATACACTGAGAGGGGCATCATTTCCCCGTTATTCAAAAATGGGGGGTGCCCTTGGTACCAGATGTTTTAAAAAGTGGGCTTGGGAATCCCAGTTTTTTACAATGAGGTGAAAGGACTATTAAATAAAACTGGCGGGGGAATTCAGGGTTTGGGTTTTGTGTTTAAAGGGGTTGGGGGTGGTGTTTTTTTTGGTGGTGTCTGTTTTTGGGTTGTGTGGTTTTTTGGGTGTGTTTTTCAGTTTTTTCCTGGGGTGTGTGTTTTGGGTGTGTTGTGTTTCTGAGGTTTTGGGGTTTTTTGGGGTGGGGGAAAGATTATTTAAAATATTTTATTTTTTTAATTTTTTTAAAATTTATAATATTTTTGAAATTCTTTTATATATTTTATTTAAATTTATTTTACTAAAATTTTATATATTTATATATTTATATTTATATATTTTTATATTATATTATATATTTTTATATATATATATATTTATTTTTATATATATATATATTATATATATATTTTTTTATATTAAAATTTTATTTTTATATATATTTAAATTTATATATATATATTAGATTTATATATTTTTATATATATATATATTTTTTTATATATTTTATATTACAACTGAGGTGCATGACTCTCAATACATAACCTGAGGGGTTTGCATAAATAAAGAAATTAAAATATATATATAAATTTTTATATATATATATTTATTTTATATTATATTTATATATATATATTAAAATATCAAATTTTAAAATATATTTTATATATATATATATATATATTTGTATATATAAAATTTTTTTTTTTATTATAAACCCCCGGCCGTTTCCCCACCAAGGCAGGGGGGGCCCCGAAAAAAAAAAAAAACTTTTCACCTTTCATTCACTCCTTTCACTGTCTTGCCAGAATTTGTTTTTTTACACTCCCAGTTTTTAAACTGCAACATTTAACCCCCCTTCCTTCAGAGTGCGGGGCCATTTGTACTTCCCACTCCAGGTATAAAGGGCCCCGGGCCTTTGGGGGTTTCCCCGGGAACCCCTTTTTTTAAATGTTACTTTGCCCCACACTCCAACAGAAACCGTAAATTTTTAAAAAACCCCTTTTTTTTTCCTCCATTCACTCCTTTAAAAACCCCGTCACGCATGCCTGGGAAGTCCAAACCCCCTCGCCCCCCAAAACCCCCTTTTAAACCCCCCCCCCAACCCTTTCCCTAGGCCGACCCCTACCCCCCCCTTTCCTTCCACTCAGACTGATAAAATTTTTAAGTCATTCGGGTTTGGGCTCCATTCTCTCAAATTGTCCCAAACCCCCTCAAAAACCCTTCCTCAGCCCCCCTGGAAACATTTTTTTGGTTTAATCCCGCACCTCCTCCAAACCCTTCCCAAAATTTACGAATTTTGCATTTTATTCACACCACACATTCCCTCAGAATGACATCCCCCACTTCCTCCGGGCCTTCTCCTCGCTGCAACCCATTCATCACCCCGTTTCACACCCATATAAAGAGCTTTTGGTTTTAAAAACTTTTTCTCTCTACTTTCCCCCTTTCCCTAACAAGGACAAATTTTCTTTGTTCCACGGGACCCTAAGTGCCCCCACCCCAATCTTTTTCCCTCAAAAAAATTCTATGTTTACCTACCCTTTCATGGGAACCCACCCCGCTGACACGTCCACTCCCAAATATCTGAATACGTTCCCCTCCTCCTTTCCTCTCTCCTCCAATCTAAATTTTCAATCTTTCATACCAAATTCTTTTTGTTTTTCCCCCTTTAAACCTTACTTTTCCTGTATTCCCCTTTTAAATTTTTTTTTTTTGCACCCCCTTCCCAAAAATTTCATCCCCCAATCTCTGAAACTTCTTTCAAAATTTCTCCCAAAGGCCACTTTGTCATCACCCAAAGAGCAGTGTGACAACTCCCACTTTGTGTGTGATTTTTTAATCTTTTAACTCCACGCCTCTTGCCAAGACCCTCGCATTTCTTTTTTCTTAAAAAACCCCCACCCCTAAAAATTTTAAAATTTAAAAAAAACCCACGGGAAAATTCACAAAAACCTTGTCAAAGGGCCCCCTTTTTCTTTTACTGGGGGGAAAAATTTTCCCCTTTTTCCTTCTTTACCCCTAACTTGAGCCCTCATTTTCCTGAAAAAAACCTCTTAACTGTTTTCAGAAACCTCCCTTTCCCCCACACCATAAAACTTGCAAACACTGCCACTTTGGGCCCCCCCTTTTCACCCCTGTATAGGGCCCTTTTTCCCAAAATTTCCAAAAAATTTTGCCCACAAAGACCTCTTTTTTTGGCCTTTATTTTAAATTTCCCTGTTTTTTTTATATTTTTTCATTTGTTAAACCCCCGGGTTTCCCACACACCCCTCCCCTTTTCCCAAAAGGCCTCCTTTTCTTTCTGCTATCCTATTCTCCGTTTTAAACTCTTAATTTTTTTCAATTAAAAACCCTCTACCTTTACATTTCCCCGGGTTTACATTAAACCCAGCTTATCCCCCTTTTAATTTTTGAAACTTTTCCTTTTCCCCCCTTTTGCCTTTTAAAAAGGGAAATTTCCCATGCTTTTTGCCAACCCCTTTGGGTTTCCCTTACCCTCTTCCTTTCATTTATTAAAAAAAAAAATTGCCCCAAAACCACCCCAAAAAAACTATACCCCCACCTGTTTTTTTAAACATTTCTTTTTTTCCCCAATCTTTTCCCGGCGCCTTTCCCCCCTTTCCCATTTTTACCTACTGCCTCACGAACTTCCCCCACACTCACAACGGGGCCCCTTCCCTTCACTCCTAAAAGATGTTATTCCTCCTTGCCCTATACACGAAAATTAAAAAAGTTTTTTTCATCAACATTTAACAATTCCTAAAAAATCCCCCTTCCATCTTCCCAAAAACCACAAAACCTCCCCCTTTTAAATTTAAACTCCCCCTCCCCTTTTTTTTAAACTGACAAACCCAATTTGTTCTTTTGGCCCTTTCTTAAACTTTTTAAATCTCACTCCAAAACTTTTTTTATTTTCAAAAAAATTTGTTGGTAACATCTCCCCCCTTTTCTCATTTGTTTCTTTTTTTCTTTTGCTTAAACCACTCTCTTAACTTCTCTTTTTTTTTTCCCCTATACTCTTCCCCCCTTGCATAAATTCTACTTTTTTTTAAAAAACTTTCATATGCTACTTTTTTTCTCCCTTATTTCCCTTCTTTAATCATCTTTTCCCCCAATCGTTTCCTTTTCCCCTCCTGCACCCACTTTCCTGTAACCCCCCAAACTTCTGCTGAACACTCTTTAAAAATTTCATTTTTTTTTAAAACCCACCCCATACCTCTTTGAAACCCCCTTGCCTTTGTCTCATTAGGGCCCCCTTTTACCTCCAATAGCTGTTTATATTTACCCTAACTGCCTCCCTTTTAGTTTTTAAAAACCTTCACCTCTTTTCTTTCCCTTTATGCTTTTATTCTCCTTGTTTCCCTTAAATTTTACTCTCAGGGTAAACTACAAAAGAAAGTGATCTGGGTATATCTGTGGGCCCCCCCCATAAAAACATGGAAATCCTTTAAGTCTACTCAAAAAAAGTCTTTTTCACCAAAACATAACCAAAAAAACTACTGCCTTTCGCCCCACATCATTTTGGGGTTTACTTTAAATTTTTTTTATATAAAATATATATATATATATATTATATATATATATATATATATATATATATATATTTATATTTATTTAAAATATATAAAATAATAACTGGGTGCATGGCTCAGTATATACTGAGAGCTGCATGACTCCCAGTATATATAACTGAGAAGACATCATTCTTTACTAATTTTTTATACCTTTAGAGGTGCATTTACTATTTTATATTTCACTGAGAGAGATGGGCTCAGTTTATACATGGAGGTGCTCACTCTCAGTATAAAATACACTGAGAGGTACCCCGGGTCCCAAAATATAAATTTAATGACAAGCGCAAAATTTTCCGCATATATTTTCTGAAAGGGGTAGACTCTCAGTATATATATACACTTTTGAGCAGATGACTTATTATATATACACCGAGAGTGCACGACTCTCAGTATATATTCAATCAGAGGTTTCATGGGCTGTCCTTTTATAAAACACTGAGAGGTACAAGACTTCAGAATATATATACTGGACCTGCATCATCATTATATATTCAGAGAGGTGCATGAAACTCAGTTTTATATACCCCTGAGAGGTGAGGGTCTCAGTATATGTACACAGGAGGTGCTTGACTTTGTATATGTACATGAGAGGTTGGGATGATTTCAGTATATATACGCAGAAACTCATCCCCTCTCGTATATGTACTTGAGGAAATGTATGACTCTCAGTTTATATACACAAGAGGGGCAAGGGCTCTAAATGTATATTCATGAGTATATGAGTACAATTTTTATATACACTGGGCCCGGGGGAAAGATCGTAATATTTACACTGGGGGTGCTTGGGCTCAGTATATTTACACTGAGAGGTGCAAGGGTCATTTTATTTACAATGGAAGTTTCATGACCCCAGTATATGACACTGAGAGGGGCAACCCACTCCAAAATTTTTTTTCACTGAAAGGGGCAGGGGTAGGGTTTTATTTTCCCGAGAAAGGGGTTTTGAATTGTTACAGGAATTTAGGAAAACCCCCGGGCTCAGTATTATACAATGAGGAGCTGCATACCCCAGATATATTCCCCTGAGAGCTGAAAACACTATATATATACTGAGACGGGATCACTTTTATATATATGAGAGCGCCCTCACTCCCCGGTTTTTATATATATTTTTTAGAGGGTGCTTTACTCAGTTTTAAAATTTTCACTGGGAAGGGTTCTAAATCTTTGTATTTTTTACAAAACCCGGAATTCCCAAAAGGGCCCTTTTTCCTGGGTTTTAAAAGGGAGCAAAAATTTTACCCGCAGAAAAACTTTTTAATTGTATTAAACCTTTTTCCAAGGGGAAAGAATTTTTGTACACTATTACAATATTTTACAAAAATAGGTTTAGTGCCCCTCCACGGGTAAGCAAAGGCAAAATTTGATGCCCTTGAGAGCGACCCTTTCTTCAACAAATCTTGAATTTAAGAATGAAAGGGCAGACAGGAGAGTGGTACCCCCCAAAACCTCCCGCCGGGTGCTAAAACCATTTCTTTATTTGGTGGAAAACCCGGGGGGACTGATTGGGAAAAATGGGGGCCCCCCGGTTTTAAAACCCTTTGTTAACCCGGTTTGTGTTTGGGGGAGATTTTTCCCCTTTTAATGAGGGTGTTTTACATGCGCCCAATATAGGTTACGTTTCTTTTTTAAAATGGGGACAGTATATTTTTAATTTTCTTTTTTTTGCTCTGGGGGAGTTTATTTTATCTTAATTTTTGGAAAACCCAAAGAATTTTGGTGAAGAGGTGGGTTTAAAGATTTTTGTAGTCAATAGGGGTTTCAAAATCCATTTAAATTTAAACCCCAAACCCCTTATTTCTCAGGGTTGGTTCAAAAAAAAAAGCTGGGAAAAAAATGCTTTAAATATCTTGAGTGTTTAAAGGTTTAATAAAAAAACAGGTTTAAATTTAATTTTTTTAAGGGGGGTAAAATCAAAATAAGCTTGGGGGAAGGTATTCAGAAAACAAAAAAAAATTTTAGATTTTTTTGCTCCCCTTAAATTAGCTTTTTCTGGGGAAACCCTTAGTGTCTTTTTTTGCAGAATTTTAAAGTTTCCGCGATTTTCTTCCCTAAAAGTATTGCAAAAAGTGTCATGACAATTTTTTAACTCTTTGTTTGGTTTAATTATATTTCATAGACTTACGTGAGTTTTCCAACCCATTCTAACCCCAAAAAAATTCCCCAAAACAACCTTGGGTTGGGCTTAAAACCCTTTCCTAACTTAAAAAAATAGGTTATGTAAGGGGTTTTTCAGGGAAAAAGGACAAGTGCTTCCTGAAGGCGGGTCTTACCCATATAATGACCCAAAGCTCTTTTTTCGTCACTGACCGGGGCCCTTTCCTGCTGGCTTACCTTCCACCTTTTCCCCAAAAAAAATTACGGTTATGATTAAAAAATTTTAGATCAAATCACAAATCACCACCACTACCCCCAAATCACCCCCTTCCCAACATCACAACAACCACCACCCCTCAACACCACCCCCAAACCCCTCCAACACCATAAACCAAACCCCCTCAACCCCCACCCCAGCACCAAAAAACCAACTCCCCCCAAACCCCCACTTCCTCCAACAACACCACCACCACCACAACCACCCCCTAAAAACACCACCATCACCCCTTGAAACGGGGTCAGTCAAGGAAAATTAAAACACAGTAAATTTTATTCCCCAAATATTTGTGGGTGGGGCCAAGTGAAGAAAATTATGTAACAAGGGGAGAACAACTTTTGTAACTAATTCTGAATGGAAAGCTGCTTCCCTTGTATATAAAAATTAAAAAAAATAAAAATAATAATAAAAATTAATGTTAATAATAAAAACTAATAATTAAAAATATTAAAACTTTTCTACTATTACAACTAATAAATAAAAAAAAAAATAATAAATGTTAATTTCAAAACATACAACTTAACAGATCATTTGCTGACAAACAGTTCAAGGTACAAGAAAGTCCCTGGTTATGTACGGTATTTGAGTAAATGTGAAACAAACTGTATAAGCTGAAGATCCTAGAGTCACTTATTCAGTGATTCACGACTCGGTTTCAACATCTAGCAAGGCCAGCAGGAACCTGAAGTTTCGTCCACTACTTTGGGAGAAACTTCGTGAAGTTGTGACTTAAGCAGCTGTGTATTGTTTAATTTTTCTTTTTCTTCAGCCCTTTCTCCCCTCAAGGAAGGTTCCTTGATGTTGGTGAGGGGCTCTTGATTTAGGGAATTGGATCTGTGCTCCAGTTCCCCGAATTAAGCCTGAATGCCTTCCACATACCCCCCCCCCCAGGCGCTGTATAATCCTCCGGGTTTAGCGCTTCCCCTTGATTATAATAATAATAATAATTCAGTCTTTCTTAAAACATTTCTTTTTAGGGTGAGAACGCCTTAGCCGATGAGCTTTAAATTTTCAAAGCAGGTTTACCGTACCTGGCAAGGATACACGTAATAAATGTTTCGTACCGGTGGCCTGAAATTTCGTTTTTCCGCGATAATTTAAGAAAGTCTAGTCTGATCAGCTTGACGCTGCCTAAAACAATATCCTAACCAGAATGCGGTTGGCAGTGTTATTCTTGCATATAAGAAAGTTAAAATTGAGTATTCTTCTTTAGAATTACTTAATTTTTAATGGTTTATGTATCTTGTAGAGAGGATACTACTCAATATATTTATTTTGTCTATGTACATGTTAATTAATAAAATAAATTATTAAAAAAAAAACTTGGAATTGTGGCAGCCTGTGGGATAACTAAGGAATACCTCTTCTGATCGGCTTCAAACTTTTGATGTACGTGCGATTTACTAGATTTATGATTCTTCTTGTCATACGGATTTATAAATCCCACTTTATAAATTTTGTTAAATTATGTTGGATATTTATGTTCAGTAAATAAAGGATGAATATTGTGATTGGCTTCAGTTACCTAACACTGACGCATTTTGTGACATAACCGGAGAATTTGCTTGCCAACATAGCTTACAGCTCCTCTGTATTGATGCATCTTTAACTCTTACTGCCAACACCATAGAACAAAGCTCTGGTAAGAACAATATCTCAACTACACTTGTACATATAATCCTACTCCAAGTTGATTCCTTGAATAACAAAAAAAGGCACAATACCGTGACTGGAACGATACACAAATAACCTGCACATAAAAGAGAGAGGCTTACGACGACGTTTCGGTCCGACTTGCTATTTGATAACATTTGATAACAGCTATTTGATAACATGACACCTTAACCTGATCTTCATTAGTGACCTGTTTTCTCTGACTATAATATATATATATATATATATATATATATATATATATATATATATAATATATATATATATATATATATATATATATATATATATACAGACGCTACCCTACTTACGATCATTCGAGTTACGAACATTCGGACATACGAACAAACTGCCATATTTGTTAAAGTTTCATTCACAAACTTCAGGACCCGTCTCATATTACGACGAGAAGAGAAGAACGGTGCAAACTTCCATAGACAAATTCTTCAGACCAATGCCTTCTACCTCAAAAACCTCTTCAGATGCTGAAGAAACCCAGGCTTACGAAAGTGTATGACGAGTGTATGAGGTTCGACGACCCTCTGCCCAAGTAGCCCAAACCTCCGATCTTCCTCTCATCTATCACCTCAAGTTTATTGTACCAATTAAAAAAGATGGGTTTTTTTTTACAGTATTTATTAAAATATGCTTTGTATTTAAAAGAACTT
>NW_026471350.1:0-12006 GCF_026875155.1 Cherax quadricarinatus | reverse complement strand
GATCTGGGGTTATTGTAAAAAAACATAAAATAAAAAACTAAAGTGGAGCGGTATTTATTCATAAGAAAACACCTAACAAATGGTAGCGAGTCACACTGAAGGGAGTGTCAGGATGAAGAGAAAGTAGTGTCAGGATGAAGAGAAATAGTGTCAGGATGAGAGAAATAGTGTCAGGTTTGAGAGAAATAGTTCAGGATGAAGATAAATAGTGTCAAGATGAAAGAAATAGTGTCAGGATGAAGAGAAATAGTGTCAGGATGAAGAGAAGTAGTTCAGGATGAAGAAAAAATAGTGTCAGGATGAAGAGAAATAGTGTCAGGATAAAGAGAAATATTTGTCAGGGTGAAGAGAAGTAGTGTCAGGATGAAGAGAAGGGTTTGAAGAAAGTAGTGTCAGGATGAAGAGAAGTAGTGTCAGGATGAAGAGAAGTAGTGTCAGGATGAAGAGAAGCAGTGTCAGGGTGAAGAGAAGCAACGAGTCCCATAATGTTCAATTCTTGTATCCATCCTGTTCCTGATATGTATAAATAACCCACCAGATGAAACAGATCTACTAGATATAAGTCCGAAGATAACGAAAAAAAAAATATAAGGAGAATAAGAACAGAAGCCTGTCGTTATTTGCAATCTGGAAGCTTGAAAAGAAGCTACAAAAATGGTGCAACAAGTGGCTAATGGAATTCTAATCCAGCAAAGACAAGGTTATGATCAGAACCAGAACGCACACGCCTTTTTCCTTCCCCTTCAATCTACAATCACGAATCATGAATCAATAAATTAGACCTGGCTTGGATTATATAGCACCAGTATGGATTCTCACCTGACAAAACCAGTTAGGAAAGTGGAAAAACCGCGGGGGTGGGCAATGTCCAAAACCTATGAGGAGAGTTAATGAACTGAAGATAGAAGACACTGGGAAGACGTGGTAACGAATTAAAAATTCCCCACAAAACTTTATAGGGCAGACATTGAATAGACTGCTCGCTGTGTGGTAATGAGTATCAAGGGGGCACTTTTAGAAGTTTAAGAATAGATGAGTTACAAGTATTTCCTCAGTGTCAGGGGGGTCGGATGTGGAATGACGTGAACGAAATATGTAGTAGTGGATGGGAGGCTTGGTTTTACAGTTTTAAGAACAGTCCCGAACCTCCACGAGGCTAGGAGTAAATCCAGCAGCAGCAAGATGGGCCGAGTTTAGACTCAGCTTCTACAACCAAAAAGGCTGGCGCACGCACGCACGCTCAAACATACGTACACTATACACACAAAAAACAGGAACAAGGAGCCACTTGGATATTAAACATGCAGATTTAACTACGAAGATGTTAAGAAGACTTTTTCAGCTGCATGACGATTACGAAGTGGAATGTTTTCTATGAGAAAATGGCTAAAGCAACACCATACACAATTTTAAGACTAGCTACGACACTCCACCCTAAACCACCCCATGTGGTAGCAAAACCACACCCAACCTCCCCCACATGCTAGTAGTGACACTATTTCAGTCTTCTTAATAGTGAAGAACAATTTTATCTATTTTGACTTTTTATAACACAGACGCAAAAAGTTACTTACAAATTTATCTGTATTAGTAGACACCACCGTCTATAGCAACTCACGCTAACCCCTGTTGTTTTGTTTTGAAAAACCTTGCAACTGAACCCACGGGAAACATTGAATGCTTCTACTGTGAGTAAAACCTGTTACTAAGTGATTTTTTCCCCCTGATAAAGACATCAAGAGCACCAAGTCTTGCTACCACTTCAGTTTTACCTCATCAGGGATTGACTCCCAAGCGAGCGCTGCCTCGGTACGGGTTTGATATAACTCTCCAACGAACCGTCCGGCACCCAGGTCTTTACAGTCCTGATATATGGTATGCTATCTAAAAGGGAAACAAAATTAAACAAGAAAAATTCCAGTTGCTAACGGCATTTTGAAAAAAAAAAAAAAAAAAAAAAAAAAAACGAAAAAATTGTGTGTATTTTATACTTCTGCATAAAACGAGGCGGCTGGGGCCGTAATTAAGCTGCATAACTCCGTTAGCTGAAGCTTTCACCACCTGTCACACACGGTTCTCAAGGTTCTCCCTGAAGCTGTTTGAGAATTTTCTCCTACCACCCCCTGTATTTAATATATATTTTATTTATGACAAAATATATTGACAAAACATTCACAAAAGTTAAAAATAGAAAGTAAAACAACCTAGATAACAATCAGGAGCTAAATCTCGAATACTTCGTCCAGCTCCCCGGCGGTGGGTTTCGTGACCAGAATGCTGCAGGCATTTCCTCTCTGGATCGAGACAATTGAGTCTCTGAAAGAGGAAGCTGGTCGCCCTGTGGTCCTTGGTTTCTATGATGAGCTTTTCACCCAGCTCTTTGAGGAATTTTAGAGCACACTTGCCCCAGGCTCCAAGGGTCTCCGACCCTTTTGGAATGAAGTTTTAGCAAGGGGGAAGGGTCTTCATATTTTCGGATCTTCTGGGTCTCCCCGTGGCTGGCAGCTCCCCCCTTCAGCTGTGGAGTGTGGCAAGTAGGGATCTGCCAATGTGGCGGCACAGGTTTTAGTCCCAGGCAATCTGCTTTTCTTCTTCCAGGGTGCATAGTGGCTCCATCAGGGCGCTTATGACCTCCATCATGAGACCTCTGCACTTGGGGTTTTCCCGTTGGATGGGCAACGGGCCCATGGCGAGGCTTCTCTTTGTAATTTCATTGACCTCCTCATATCTGGCATACTTCCCTTCTGCTGTGTGGGCACACGAGATCATGAAGCCCGAACTGATCAGCTGTCCGCCCTGCCACAAATACACCTATGTTCGGTGAGGATGGGGGCGGCTAGGCGAAGAGCAACACCAATCCGAATGGCCTGTGGGTAGAGTCGAGGGGCCCAGGGAGTAATTGGGAACGCTAGAAGGAAATCTCCTGAGTGTGGTGCCTTCACCGTTTGGAGACGAGCTTTGTCCTTTCCTGAAGCGTTGGTGAGTAATGTGTTGGCGATTTTTTCCTGATCGGTTTGTCCCGGGTGGACTGTTAGTATCTTTGGGAGGATTTGGGTCTACTGGAGGGTCTGCAAGGGTGTCCTACCGCATCACTACTTCAGTAAACCTTGAGCCTACCACGTCTCTCAAGCGTCCAGGGACAATCTTCTTGCCTAGTGCACTGGAAATAAAACACGAAGACAGAAAAGCAGGTAAAGCTACATGCGTTGCTTTGTGCACCCCTATACCTCCCAGTCGCATGGGGGGGTTTTGCCTGATCCCATTGCTGATCCTCTAGTGACAGGTTCAGGGCCTTTTTAAAGGTTGATCTCAGTTGTGCGTCATATTCGTCGAGTGTTGGGTTGTCAAAAGAGGGTGCACACCTCAGGAAGTAAGTGAGTCTTGGCATAGTAAGACACCTTTTGAGAAGATACAGAGCATCATGGGCATCAAGATCGCTTATTCTTCCTCCACTCTCATTCAGGTCATTCAATTTGTCCTTGGGACTGTGTCGATGGCCTGGTGACCAGGGGTTTGCCCCCAAGAGAGTACTGTTGGAGGGGAGTGGTAGTAGAGACTTTCGGGAGGATTCGTCGCACGACATTGTTTAAATTCCGGGTTTTCGCTGTGATGATTTCACACTTGGAGGGATTGAGGATGATTTCCCAAAAGTCTTCTCCCTGTATATATATTATAATATATATATTATATATATATATATATATATATATATATATATATATATATATATATTATTTTATATGTAAAATATATAATGTAAAACTGGTCAATTAGCAAGAACTCATTTAAAATTAAGTCCTTTCTGAAATTTTCTCTTATACGTTTAAAGATATATTTTTTCATTAATGTTGATGTAAAAAATTATAATTTTGCACCAAAAGAATTTTGGAAAACTTACCTAACCTTATTATAACAAGAAATAATTTATTTTAGCCAAACCCAACTAAATATATTTTAGATTTGTTTATAATAATTTAATACTAAACAAACACAGTGAAATATATTTTTTTCGTTAGGTTCAGAATGATTTTGGCGAAATTATTGCATACACAATTTTCACTTGTCCTATATGGCAAGATGAGCTTTTGCCTATTTAAGCCAGATCGCAAGTGCCTGGTTGAGAATTTCTTGTTGAAGCTTTCCACCACTGTGTTGGTGGAATATAACTGTCCTGGCCCCTAGTTCGAATCTGCACCTATGTAATACTATGTACGTATGTACGCACGTATGTATATATATATATTTTATATATAAAATATATATATATATATATATATATTATATATATATATATATATATATATACATTATATATATATATATAATAACAGCGGGGCCAATTAAAAGGGGGGTAATGCATGCTGCATTTTGGGCACACCCCCCTGCTCTGAGGAGCTGGATGAGATTTTCGCCTTAAAAATCGGTGATACACACGTAACAACATGTATATATATATATTATTATATATATATATATATATATTATATATATATAATAAAATTATTTATATATATATATATATATATATATATATATATGCCACCTTTATATCAACAATGAAATCTTTTAAAAATCTTCTGTGCCATATTATGTAATAAAATATTCCTATTGGTAAAAAAAAATAGTTTAAAAGATGGGGTGGTAGGGGAAGTGGAATATTCAAATGGCTTCAGGAAGAAATCCAATATTCTTCCTTGAAGCCTTTTTATCCACTTCTCCGAGGCTATGGGTCCCACAATTTACACCAGAGGTGGACCCCATCCTGTATTATATATATTAATTAATATATATAAAATTATTTATATTATAATATATATATATATATATATATATATATATTTTATATATATACATACGTACGTACATACGTACATAGTATGTACATAGGTGCAGATTGAATAGGGTCCAGGACAGTTATATTCCACCAACACAGTGGTGGAAAGCTTCAACAAGAAATTCTCAAACCAGGCACTTGGTGTACCCCAGTAATGTTAGAAGAGGTCATTACACCTGACCAGACGGCAAATTTCTACAAAGAACTCTCTCTCCCCTCATCACTTGGTGGGATAAGAAACATTTGTGACCGATACACTTAACCGTAATTTTGATGAGTTTTCAACATGGAGAATTTTTGCTCTTAGTCTATGAAACTGCTTAAATTACGTGAAACTCCTGAGAGAGAGGCAAGAACTGACCCGTTATTCTGCTGAGCCCAAAGACCTTCCACATTGCTCGGACCATCCAGACTTAAGTCATGCTGCTGGGACCAGACATTGACCCCGTCATGGTTGGGGGACCAAACAGACCCGTCATGATGAAAGTTTAAATTCCGCACACAATAAACGATGCTCTCTTATAAAAATTTTCCGTCTCCTGCGAACATCTCTCCTCTTCTTGTATGTACTGCATGTGCGTATTCATGAATGTATGCAATATACATATATATATATATATATATATATATATATATATATATATTTAATATATATATATATACATATATATATTATATATTTTATATATATATATATATATATTATATATATTTTATATATATATATATTTATATATATATAATGGGGTCCACCTCTGGTGTAAATTGTGGGACCCATAGCCTCGGAGAAGTGGATAAAAGGCTTCAAGGAAGAATATTTGGATTTCTTCCTGAAGCCGTTTGAATATTCCACTTTCCCTACCACCCCATTTTTTTCATATTTTTTTTACCAATAGGAAATTTTATTACATAATATGGTACAGAAGATTTAAGAGATACATTGTTGATGTAAAGGTGGCATTTTTACGGTACATGTTGTTACATGTGTATCACCAATTATAAGGCAAAAATTCTCATCCAGCTCCTCAGAGCTGGGGGTGTGCCCAAAATACAACAGGCATTACCCCTTTGAACACCCGCACTGAGCCGCGGGAAAACAGAAAAAACTAGCTGCCCTGGGGATCCCTATTTTACCTGATGAGTCTTTTTCCCAGCTCCTTAAGGAATTTAGATGCACTCTTTCCCATGATCCAAGGGGTCTGAGCCTATGGGAACAAACATATAATGATGGGCAAGTTCTCCATATTTTCTAGACTTTTGGGACTCCCTGAAGCTGGCAGCTGCCCTTCCTTCCTCCCTGGTGTATTGGAGATAGGTATCAGCCAAGGTAGATGCACATGTATAATCCCACACCACCTGCTTCCCATCTGTCCAGGCTTGAAGGGTGATCCCATCGGGGACGCTTCTGGCTGCCATCAGATTTTGCATGTTGGGGTGGCTCCCTTACGCTGGGCATCCAGCTGCTGTGAGGCTCCTCTTGATAATGTTATTAACCTCCTCTTGTCTTGCAATCTTTCCCTCGGATTTACGGCACACAAGACCATGGTACCCGAATCGGTTCTGCTGCTTCACTTCCACAAATAACACCTGTTGTTCGGCGAGAATAGGGGCGGCAAGTCAAAGGGGCAACACCGATGCGGATGGTCTGTGGGTCGAGGCGTGTGTCAAGGATGGAGTTGGGAATACCCAAACAGGAAGTCCCCAGCATGAGGGGCTCTAAATGCCAGGAGGCGGGCTATATCCTTCCCTGACACACCTGAAGCATAGTTGTGTTTGTGTATATTTCGCATGCTCTTGCGAATTTTCCCTTTCATTGTTAATTCTCTAATAAGGCTGATGCATGCAGGGATGAGATTGAAAAGCTGTAAGCCTTCTCCCTGAAAGTTGGCTGCCTAGGTTTAAAGTCTAGCGCAAGCTGGACTCCAAGGTATTGGTCCAGTGTGGATAGATTGGTAAAGCACTGCGTACCTTGTTCCCCAAAGGTTCGTAGGTTCGAGTCTCCTTCAGTCAGATATCAGTGTTTATATATATATATATATATATTTTATATTATATTATATATATACGTGCCGAATATGTAAAACTGGTCAACTAGCAAGAACTCATTTAAAATTAAATCGTTTCTAAAAAAGTTCTCTTATACGTTTTAAAGATACATTTTTATTTAAAAGTTAATGTAAAAATTTATAATTTTGCACCAAAAGAATCTTAGAAAATTTACCTAACCTTATTATAACAAGCGCAAATTTTTTTTAGCCTAATCCAACTAAATATATTTTAGATACGTCTACAATAATTTAATTCTAAACAAACCAATGAAAAATATTTTTTTCATTAGGTTCAGAATGATTTTTGCTAAATTATTGCATATTTCAAATTTAGCTTGTCTTACATGGCAAGATGAGCATTTCTATTTTAGCCAAAATCGCAAGTTTTACATATTCGGCACGACATTTATGTTAATATATTATATATATTATATATAATATTATATATATATATATATATTTATATATATATATATATATATATATATAAAATATATATATATATATATTTTTATATATATATATTTAATATATATATATATTAATATATATTATATATATTATATATTATATATATATTTATATATATATATATATATATATTTATATATATATATATTATATATTTAAATATATATATATATATATATATTTTATATATAATATATATATATATATATATATTTATATATATATATAAAATATATATATATGTGTGTGTGTGTATGTGTGTGTGTTGTGTGTGTGTGTGTGTGTGTGTGTGTGTGTGTGTGTGTGTGTGTGCTTGTGTGTGCGTGTGTGTGTTTTGTGTGTGTGGTGTGTGTGTGTGTGGTGTGTGTGTGTGTGTGTGTGGGTTTTACTCACCTATTTGTGGTTGCAGGGGTCGATTCATACTCCTAGCTCCCGTCTCTTTACTGATTGCTACTAGGGCCTCTCTCCCTGCTCCAGGAGCTTTATCAAACATCATCTTAAAATTATGTATGGTTCCTGCCTCCCCTGCGTTAATTCCAGACTATTTCCACTCTTGACAACTCTATGACTGAAGAAATACTTGCTAAAATCCCTTTGACTTATCTGAGTCTTCAACTACCAATTGTGACCCCTTGTTTTTTTGTGTCCCAACTTTTGGAACAGCTGTCTTTGTCCACCTTGTCAATTCCTCCCCGTATTTTTATATGTTGATATCAAGTTTTCCCTAACCCTCCTATCCTTCAGTGTAGTCAGGCCGATTTCCCTTAACGTTTTTTGTAGGACATTACAGTTAGCTTTGGGACTAGTCTTGTTGCAAACCTTTGCACTTTTTTCTAATTTCTTGACATGCATGACCAGTTGTGGATTCCAAACTGGTGCTGCATACTGCAATATGGTCCTGACGTACACGGTGTACAGAGTCTTGAACGATTCCTTGCTGAGGTATCGGAACACTATTTTTTAGGTTTGCCAGGCGCCCATATGATGCAGCAGTTATCTGGTTGATGTGCTCCTCGGGAGCTGAGCTCGGTATTATATTCACCTCAAATCCTTTTCCCTTTAGTGAGGTTTGCTGTCTTTGGTCACTAGCCCATACTCTGTCTGCGGTTTCTTTGTCCTTCTCCCATCTTCATGCTTTTTCATTTGGCGGGGTTAAATTCGAGGAGCCAGTTGCTGGACCAGGCTTCCAGCCTGTCCAGGTCTCTTTGTTTGTCCTGGCCTGATCCTCATCCGATTTTATTCCCCTCATTAACTTCACATCATCTGCAAACAGGGGCACTTCTAAGTCTATCCCTTCGATCATGTCATTCACATATGCCAAAAACAGCGTGGTCCTAGGCTGACCCCTGTGGAACCCCGCTGTCACAGGCGCCCACTCTGACACCTCGTCACGTACTATGACTCGTTGTTGTCAGGTATTCTCCTGTTCTATTGCAGTGCCTTTCCTGTTTTGCGTGCCTGATCCCCTAGCTTTTCCACTAACTTCTTGTGAGGAACTGTGTCGAAGGACTTCTTGCAGTCCAAGAAGATGCAGTCTACCCACCCCTCTCTCTCGCGTCTTACTTCCGTTACCTTGTCATACGACTCAGTAGGCTTGTGACACAGGATTTCCCTACTCTTTAAAACCGTGCTGGTTGTCGTTTATAAACTTGTTCTTTTTCTAAGTGCTTCACCACTCTCTTCCTGGTAATCTTCTCCATGATTTTGCATTCTATACATGTCATTGACACAGGTCTGTAGTTTAATGCCTCATGTCTGTCTCATTTCTTGTGTGTGTGTTTACATGCAACGTAAATATGTATTGTATGTGTAAGCATGTATGCTTGTTTTGTGTGAATGTATGTGTATTTAGAGTGTATACCAATTCGCATTTGTGTGTACTCACTGAGTTGTGTCTCTCGTGGTATGGAATCGGCTTCTGCTCCCCTAACATGTACAATATATAAATATAAATCGCTGAAACTCTGATGTTGTTTTAGCATTTTTTCCTTCTACCTGTATATTGAAATACAGTTCCTATTCCTGCATTTGTAGTTTTCCTCGATTTTTTTTTTAAATTATACTTTCAAAGGCGCCAAAACTGAGCTTGCCCGAGTATCGTGAAAATCATCAGTTGTTCGTAATATATGTTTTTATTGAACAGTAGTAGTGAACAGGTCTATTTAGGTCATCATAAGCCACGTTATCCTGAAAGCACCTGAGCATGGGGTGAAGGCTTAGAGAATTACCCAAAGTGTATTAATAAAAGCTGTACCGACACCAGTGAAAGATGACGATGTTTGGAGTATATAAGGCCGTAGGAAGTTAGGGATGAGTATTTACTTCACCAATTGTACTCTTGTTGTGATCCCTGTTTAGGAACTTTCAGGATGCAGACGCATAGTGTGCGTATTCATCTACTTCGTGTGGCAACCGCCCACGCAGCAAGTAAAGCAGTGTAACCTCTTCAGCAATAAGGATGCTGTCATCAGCGACAAGGGCATCACGAGGGTTACAGTTGATCTTATAAATTTATTCAGAGTAACACCAGACCCATAAAAAAGCATTGTGTTTAACATAATAATATCAGATATAAAAAATACGAAGATCATGTCGTACATTATATCATGTGATTCACTATGTCATACACTATGTTACACACAGTAATACCATAGGAACGCCAAAAATTCAAAGAACATCCTATATTATATGATAAAATATGCAAAAATTTGAAAAACAGTGAAAGCTCATTGTAAAATTTTTATATTCTGCTTGGACTACGTTTCGAGCCTTCCTGGGAAGATATATTAAAAAGGTGCAGACTTCTGTGTGTCCTCTCTTGTAATTACATCTGTCTAAATATATACTGGTACAACATTTGTTTAAGTTCCTTTGTTAAGCACCTCTGTGAAGAAATGCGAATCTCACAGTATGGCTGTATTCCTTCCTAATTCATTTTTATTTTTTTTCGTATAGTTTGTGTAAAGGTTAATTAAATTTTCTAATTACTTATTGATAGTAATTATTTACGTTGTCATAAATGTTGTTAAACTTTACAACAGTTGTATTCACAACTTCCTCCTGGAGGTCATAACACAACTTAAATACTCAGTAAAGTAATATTTCTGGAACCTTTTTCATCACTGATTCTTCCATAAGTTCAGAAGGGAATTACATGTACGATTTCAGTTTGTTTTATGATGAATCAATGCAACTTTTAAGTAAGTTTTACCAACTGAAAAGTAACTTAATTAGCAGTTATGACGTAAAGGAAGATTTTAATTTAATTAATGTGAACTATACTATGGTCAGTTAGACGATAATCCACCTAGACATTAATACCATATTGTCCCAAACAATTCATGGTAGAGTATGTGCTAACTTATTTAGTTCACAGAAGTTAACAAGAGGAAAGGAGTGGAAGAGGAGATACGGATCAGGTCTAGTCACGAATGTTCTGAAGATTAAAACATTTGACAAAACCAGGAATCTACAGAAGCCAGGAAAGTTATAAACGAAGATTTTAGAACTCAGAGAATTCCCTTTCTTACTAGATTTTCCATGAATCAGAAGCCAGGAATCTCCAGAAGCAATTCCAGGACTAAGAGTAATGTTAGGAAAGTTGTAAATGAGGTCTTTGAAGGCTAGAAGTGTAAATAGTTTAAGCAGAGGACCAATTAATGGGATGACTGTGATTTCTGACATAAAAGAAAAAAGTATTGTTGGTGTTAGCAAGGAAAACTTTAGATTCAGGAAGGATATAGGAAATCACTGGTTTGGTAATAGAGTTGTGGCTGAGTGGAACAAACTCCCGAGTAGCGTTGTGTAGTTTTAAAAATGGGTTAGATAAATACATGAGTGAGTGTGGGTGGGTTTGAGTTAGACCTGATTATCTTGTGTTAATGGGGTCTTCCTTCTGAAGTGAAGGTGACTTGGACCTGACTAGCTTGGACCAGTGGCTTAGGCCGGTAGGTGACTTGGACTTGCCTCACGTGGGCCAGTAGGCCTGCTGCAGTTCTCCTTCTTTCTTATGTTCTTTTGTTCTTATCTTTTATGTTTTTATTTCCCTCAGAAAAGGAGCGGCAAGTTTCGCCAAAATATTGAAGATGACAAGAGGATCATGAACCGGAGACGACTCAGAAACATCATTGTCATAAAGAGTACGAGTATGTACAAGATTACTGCCAAGTTTGACGAAAAGCGAGATTTATATCCAGAGGACGATTGATGCTATTATTTTGTAAATTGGAAATTGGGATGGAAAAGAACAGGAGGTTTCACGGCAGAACTGAGTTTGCGAAAAGATAAAGTCCATTTAACATGAGAGTATGCAGAATTTATGGAGGGTCATCCCATGGTCACTAAAAACAACGGATATAGCCCCACTCCACAAAGGTGGCAGCAAAGCAGTTGCAGAGAATACAAACCGATAGCATTAACGTCCCACATCATTAAAATCTTCGAAAGGGTTCTAAGAAGCAAGATCGTCAACCATTTGCATACCCAACAATTGATCAACCCAGGGCAGCATGGGTTTAGATCAGATCGCTCCTGTCTTTCACATCTACTGCACTATTATGACATGATCTTGGATACAGTGGAGGAGGA
Organism: Cherax quadricarinatus; assembly: GCF_026875155.1. Taxonomy (NCBI): domain Eukaryota; kingdom Metazoa; phylum Arthropoda; class Malacostraca; order Decapoda; family Parastacidae; genus Cherax; species Cherax quadricarinatus. The sequence goes on along the minus strand of NW_026471350.1, from coordinate 66 downwards.
CACGCAGAATACAGATGTAGTATACACAGAGTAGTTTCTTTGCTAGCTGTGAAGGAAAAAAAAAAT